>DWCF01000481.1:0-45749 GCA_018230265.1 Delias oraia
ACTCGGAAGGGCGCTGCTGCCCACCCTCCGGTGAAGTGTCCTTTAGTCGCCTCTTACGACATCCCATTAGGAAGACTGGAACTATTCTGATATGTATTCAAAATTTCGCTTGAACTCGATAGAAAATATTCATATTAGATACTAGGATATAAGAATCCCATAGAATATTTCGAAAGATGGGAATACTTTTTTCCGAAAGTCGCCGCGCACTGTGGGCGGTTTGAAGGCTCGCTCATTAGCAGTGTATTTCGAGAGGCAGCGGGCCGCATGAAATACGACGACGTCGTGTCACGGATACGCTAGTGATGTGAAAGTATCGATTTCAAAAAAAGGCCTTGCTTTCAAAGCGAGAAGCAGCAAAACCAGACTTTCAAGCTAGGAGCTTGGGGGTTCCGCTTAGGCTTGTCTCCAAATAGCAATCTCTTCTTAAAATCTGTCGCTCTAGTCTAGTCCCCACCCAACTCTGCCTACTTCTATTGCTTATAAATAAAAATGTTCCTGAACTTACGATTTTCAAGCTTAGATCTTATGGGATTCCACTAAGACTTGGTTCTACAACTCTACCGCCTTCTAAAGTCTACCACCCTAGTATCCACACAACACAGCCTGCTGGTAAATTCGCCGGCTTCTTAAGTAAAAACATCCCGAATGTCTGAGGACTTCAAGCTTGGAACTTGTATTGGGGTTCCTCGCCAAGGCAAGTCTCCAGAAAGCTACCTTCCATAAATATCTGCCGCCCTGGTCCTTACCCAACGCAGCCTGCTGGTGTTATTCTAGATTGTTTTGTCTAATAAATTGTTTTATGGTATCTATGCTGACTAATTGGGCCGGCTTATGCAAAGTGATACCATGTGCTCACAAAATACCAGTGTGAAAGATTGCTTGTTTATTGTGTATTGTTTGAATTCACCGAGTGAGAGAGATATCGGGGCCCTTGAAATACGTACCTTTATAGCGGCGTCAAAGGCCTTCATCAAAGCGTGGATTGTTGCGCAGCTGTCCATGGGCGGTGATCTCTTACCATAGACAGGTACCGCTGGCTCCGTTGCCCGCGAACATAAAAAACCCCACTTAACTCAGTCTGCTGGGCAATCCGGCTTCCATTGTTTCTAAGTCAATCGTTCCCCATAACGAAACACCATTTTTATATATCAAAGCTCCGACTCATTACGAACATTCCGACGAACGCGTCATGACAATACTTGCGTGAACTAGTGATGTGAATAATTTCTATCGATATTTTATTGTAACACACTTTCCATTGTCCATTTGAATGTTTAAAGTCAAATATGCTAATATGGATTTTTAGTCATCAAGTTTTACAACTTTTCTCTACAACTGAATCTTATTCTTTCACCGCCGTGGCGTAATGAGTTGTATTTTCAAAACTCACGGGACTTTTTGTGCGGTCCCGCAGCCATGGCGGGAAACTTTGCGGTTGATCATCGCAAGACGTACGATTGCAATCTTTTTCTAGAAGCTTTCGCATAAAACGTCACAACTTTGAAATCTGACACTTTTCCAAAGATAATTCACGTTAGATACATCCCTATGTACGTAAGGCGTCTTCCGTTGTTAAGAGATTGTGACCCCACACTCCTTAGACCTTCTCAGAAAAAGAATGGACACTTAACGAGCGGCGAAAGGTTAATGATACCGCCATTCCTCGGTCGGGGACTTGGGACGGATTTATTATAACCTCAAAACTCAAACGTTCGATTGCCAGACAGAAGCTATACACACGACCTTCCAAATAAAATTATGTGTATAAAAATCTGGCTCTATTCAAAACAAATTGGATCTTTCCATGCAAATCCATCCAAATATTTATTTGGACTATTTAGTAGATGGTTTATGTGAAGTTTGGACAAAATTGGCCGAGCGGTTCTTCATTTATCACTTTCTTTGTAACAGATGAATCCAACATGGCGGAACATTTTGTTAATGGTAGATGTTCTGTCAAATTGAAACTTATAATAGCGAAGCACGTAACGCGTCTCTAGTTATATGTCATTCATAAACTATTCTTAAGTTTATAGATATATATAGTAAGAAGGCTCTCTCTTTTTATTCTATAGCAGTAGCAGGTGGGTCTCCTATCTGGTAAGAAAACAACCCCGCTCATCACCAATTGCGCCATAGTTCGCGCATTGGTTGTATTGCCAGATTTTTACGCCGCTTGAGCGGCATTTTAAAGGGCCTCCGATGTCCTCACTCACACTGCGAAACAGTATAAGTACCGTTTCACGCACGATACCACGGGCTCACAGAATACTCAACATGAAGCGTTACTTGTACTAAGTTCCGCTGAGTGAGTGAAGATGGCCCATGAATTATGGCGTAAAAAGCCGTTACCACAGCGCGGACTGGGCGCCTTTGTCTATTTTACCAACCTTTTCCGTTGCCCGCTTTACTAAACAAAAAGGATATATGAAAGAGGATATATATCTGAACACTTGGATCTGGGCGTTTTTTTCGTGAATAGTCTTTCTGTATTATTTATTAAGTACTAGATTACTAGAGGTATGTAACGGTAGGGTCATTCAAGAGCCTAGAATCTAGACCAATAATACGAATGCCATATGTTTACATCAAAGGAATATATTTCAAAAAGCCCGCCGGAGCGTATTGAATGCGGCCGGAGATGCCTTCGACGGCGGGGCCTTCTTGACTATATTGTAGGGTTGGGTATTTTTAATACGATATCGATGTTTTAGTTAAAAATAGAAAATTGTCGATACCTTTAACATTACTTCAAATAAATTAGTTGTTTTTGTATATATTTTATTTATTTATTTTAATTATCTCTCTTTTCTAATAGAGAATTTCTATATACGAGTATATTGTATTAAAAGTGACTTTTATTTTTTTTATAACATTATAGATGGAGGAGTTGGTAAGAATTAGCTGGTAAGAAAACACCACCTACAGTGGGCTTCGTTTGTGATGAGTTAATTTGGCGGTCATAAAGATACAAAAAAAACTATAAATCTCATACGTAAACAAAATATATTTCTTTAAATTATCTTCATTATAATTGGCTTAGGATAGAGTAAACTCTAACTAAAACTGCAAAATGCACCAATAAGTAACAATTTACTCATTCACAGTACAAGTGTTTCATACTGAATATTTTGTTAGTCTGTGGTATCATTAGGGACGAGCCCGCTCTATGCATTTGCAGAATTGCTCTCTCTCGGAAGTATGTGTGTCTGGTCTAAAAACCACATACCTATCAAAAGTAGTATTTATTCCCGTATAAGTATACGACAAAGACATTAAGCTTCCTTCAGTCGCAATCTATAATTTAGAAATTAGTCAGTGATGGTATGTAATAATTTAAAAATCGATATCGATGTATTTGAGGGCGACCCTAGCTCCCCTCGCATGCAATCAGTCGGGGCGAGCCGCGGCGACGCCGACGCCACTCAACGCGCCTCGTAAACGTTATCGGCTACATCGTAAAAACGCGACATAAAATGGCGAACGTGCCGGCTGCCGCTTCTACTTGCGCCGCGGCGATTCCAACTTTGAATTTATGAATCGAAATTTAAATCGCCCGATAGATCGATTGGCATTTGAATTCGGCATTCTATTTTCAAAGTTTTTCAAACATCCGTTTATATGACGATGAACCATACAAGTGTTCAAGAAAGATCGATTGGATGCGTTCGATTTTGGAATTCTATTTTCAAATTTTTTTCAAACATTTGTTATTACGACGAAGAACCAGACAAGTGTTCACAGAAGCTAAAAAAAAAAGATCGATGCATAGAGTTTCATTATGAAATTCTATTTTTAATTTTTTTTTCTAATATTCTGTAATATGACAAAGTACCATACAAGTTGATCTTTACATATGAAATTGGCGTTCGTACTGGCTACTATCATCTGAAATATCTCCTCGTTGGTTAGGTAATCCAATTTAAAATTTATACATCTACATTCGAAAGCCTTAATTCATGTATTTTTCTCTTTCGGTTTTTTTACGTCAGGTCACAAAGTGGAAACCTGAATGTGTTATTTACCAGTAAGAGTACCACCATAACACCATTGCAGCGGGAAGCGGAACCGCAAACCATATCCGTGAGAGCTACAGGCGACAATGTTAAATATTTTCTATAGTATCGCGGACAGCGCAAAAGATGGGTCTCCTATTTGGTAAGAGAACACCCCGCCCATGGACGACCGCGCCACAGCCCGCGCATTGGTTGTGTTGCGGTAGAATGATTTTGTCGTTGAACGGGCTTCGTATTTGTAATTGTTATATTTCATTTCATCACTCAACGAAAGTGACAGAACTTTTTAACTACCCCTTGTATGAGCCCGTGGTGTTACTCCGGACGGGCCGTGCTAATTAGTGCGTCACGGCTCTCCCTCGGGGACGGCCGTATAAAGACACACCCGGCCACTGTCAGGCCCCTCCGAATAAATAACCCGCCCGTGACGTCACGGTAGCTCCCGCGCGGCCACAGGGCTAATCAATTATGAGTGCCCCGTGGCTAAGTGGTCTTATAACCCTAACGTTAAGCGAGGGGCATAGGGTTCGAGCCCGGTCCGAATGTAAATTTTCAATTGTAGTTTACTCCGACTCTTCGAGGGCTTAGCATTTGCCTGGCGAGTGTTTCAAAAATGTTGGGAGCTAAATTACTCGCAGTACGCCATAGTGTCTGGGTTTGATCCATGCTTTGTGAGCCAATCTAGTGTAGCGAGACTTAGGTTGACCGTTGACTGTTTCCTACGGGTTCATCGCGGTAAAATCTACATACCGAACGCTTGGTAGTCCGCCTTTTACGTAATATTTTTTTTGACGATTTGAACGTACTTACTTGTTATAAGACCACCGTTATGTAACTGTTGTAGTACCAATTAAATAAAGACCATTTGTTTCTGTATTTTATATATTTTTCGATACGCAGGAGGCCTAGAATGAGTTTTCCTAGTATCTCTTAGGTTGAATTTGTTTATGATATAGTGAACCAATCTGGTCTTCTAAATGGTAAAAGAACACCACCACCTACAGACAACCTCGCTCATCCACACATTGTTTGTGTTGCTGGCTTTTAGGCCGCTTAAGTGTAATTTCAAGAGCGCTCGTTATTCTCACACACTCATTGAAACGCAATAAATGTACCGTTTCACGTTGACTATTCTGTGAGCCCGTGGTACCATTTTCGACGAGCCGGCCCAATTAGTGCGTCAGCATATGCTTCAACATGGCTCTCCCGATGCGACAGTATACACTCGCCCGAACTGTCAAGCCCTTCTAGAGACCGAATAAATTAGAAATTAAATCAAAATTCCGGACCGAGATTCGAACCCGATAAAACCACTTAGCTACGAGGCTCTCAAAAGGTTGAAGGGGTTGAATGCAGAGTGCGATATTGACTATTGACTATAGACTACTTTTACCGAGCCTAATAGGGAAAACACCGATAGAAATTCAGCTGGTACGTGTGATATTAGTTCAGATATTACCCCGGAGTACCGAGTCCCACATATCCTATCACAAAAAAATCAATTATCTCTTTATTCTTAAATAAATCTGGTATGTAAAATAAAAGAGCATTATGAAAATATGCCGCCATGTTATGATTTCATTCGGCGGTATTACGATTTACATAAAATAATATGACGCAGTAAATTCGCCGAGAGCCGTGCAACTCTCAAGGGTCGCTAGCGCTGGCCATGTGTTCCCTTCGCGTCTTCACACTGCCGTGATGCGGTGATTAATACACGTCTTGCAATGGTACGGACGCTCTGATGATGTGTGGCGGCGAATCTCAATCTATTTGAGCCACGAATTTCTAGTTTTTTTTATAGTATAGCGCGCAACGGAGCAGGTGGGTCTCCTATATGGTAAGAGAACACCGCCGTCCATAGACAACCTCTGCACAGTCCCCGCATTGTTTGTTCTGCCGGCTTACATACGCCGCTTAATCGGCACTTATAAGGACATCCGATATCCTCACTCACTCCGCAAAATATAGTACAAGTCCCGTATCACGCTGACTATTCTGTGAGCCAGTGGTACCACTTCGGATGAGCCAGCCCAATTTGTGCGTCAGCATATGCTTCAGCATGGCTCTCCCACTAGTTATTCAAGGAAAGAATTTACTGGCCGCTTATTAAAATAAACAGCAAACATAAATAAATATAAAATAAATATTTTATTTATTAGCATTTATCTCTTGTCCAGAGACGATAGAGGACCTCTATATGTATATTTGCGGACCCCCAGTGGGCAGCGGACAACATATCTGGAAATACGGTTTTGTTTTTTTATGGTAAAGCGGGCATCTAAGCAGGTGTGTCTCCTATGGTGATCTCACCGGCGAAGGACAAGCCACAATCTGCTCTTTGGTTGTGTTGCTGGCTTTTTATGTTTTAAGTGGTGTAACTTCAAGGGTCTCCGATATCCTCACTCACTCATCGTGAAGTTAAGTACCTACATACAAATAATGTTCACGGTGGTATTCCATAAGCATAACGGTGATAACATTTCAAACGAGCCGGCCGTATTAGTATCTCCGTCAGCATATCCTTCAGTATGACTCTCCCACGGGTATTAGAAACAATGTTATTCGGACCGGGTATTGAACCCGATGTCTCTCGCTTCGTAATAATCTTATACAACCATTTAGCTAGAAGGCATTTAATCTTTTCTATACTAAAAACTCACCTATGCTTATTCATTAATTCCGCAGCGAAAACAATGCTAAAAAGAGGTAATTTTAGGACCAGAAAACACCACATTAATCAAAATTAAAAGTGGATTAGTCCAGGGCTATTCCCAACTCGTATTACCTGTTCCCTAATATGACTGTATGATTACACGGACCAACATTACCAAAGTTAATGCATAAGTATACACATTTACGACATTTACCTATTGAAAAAACTATTTTTATAGAAACGATGGTAAATGAGCCGAAGACTCACTTCGGATAAGTGGTCCACCGCCCATGGACATCTCCAGCCCTTTCAGAACCGCTGGTGCGTTGACGGCCTTAAAGAGGAAGGTACGCTCTTTGTTCGAAGGTACCCGAGTCTTATTGCTTTGGAAATACCTCTTCAGTCAGCTGATTCCATAGAGAAGTGATGCATAGCACAAGAAGCCTTAAAAACGCTCAGTTGTGGAAGGACAAACTTCAAGGTTATACGGATGAAACTTAGATAGTTTCCCAAGCTGATAGCCATCCGAGAGGACAATAACATAATCTCAGATGGTAGGGTTCTGTGTAGGGACCGCGATAACCGCCTCAGCCGGATACGGATGCATGAACCTAGTTATGTCGCCAGACTCACTCACCCCTGTCAGCTTCCGACCGGCTCGGGCGGCTTATGACCCCGCGACGGCCCAAGCCGAAGTTTGTGTCTCGCAGGAGATGCCCTTGCGCTAGTCGTGGCTAAAAAGGTCGTATAGCCGGCAGCAGATAGTTCTTTAAAAAAAAAAGATAAACACTTTATCATTCACCAAAAGAAACACATACATAGATTGGAAAATTACATCCAAAATGAAATTAGAATTATGGGCCGTCTTATCGCTCAAAGCTTCTATCGCCTCATATTCTGCCTCCATGTTTGATGATAATATGAACTGATTTTTCAGTAAAATAAAGGCAGTTGGTTGAATAACATAACTGTCACTTAAAACTAATCTAAAACGCAATTTTATCTGAAAATAAAAGTATTAATAACACCTAGTAACACACAAATTATAAACTATTTTTAGTATTTAATGTAACATAAATTTTAATCGTAACTACGTTCCAAGATGGCGCCGCCATCAAAAAATACATGACATTTCGTTCATAGACATTGACAGCGCTAAGCGTGGCTAATTTCAGATTGAGAAATACTCATTTCTTTATACGTATGTATGCTTATTATATGTAAATTTATCGTAGATAATTTATTTCGTCTGTACGTACGCGGGTACCATACATTTAAAGACGTCAATTCGAAAAAGACTGCTAAAATAATAAATAATTAATTTGTTCTGTCAATAAAAATTACTACTTCGCTGAGTCAGTGCAATTACCCTGCTTACGCGGTGTAAAAGGGCGGAAACACAGCATGCGTGGATTGTGTTGCAGTTATCCATGGGCGGCGATGTTCTCTTACCATATGATCCACCTGTTCCGTTATCCACTATAACATAAAAAAGAAGTTTTTTATTTTTTATATATTTTTCAAGATATACGACCAAGTTGTCTTCCGTCGGCAATGTTCTTTTACCATATAGGTGACCCACCTGCTCCGTTGTCTGCTATACCATATAAAAATTGCTCGCAAGTATCAAATACGCACGGTCGCGCTATACCTAATCCGTGATCACCCATTCTCGGGCCATCAGCGCCCGCCCTCGACATGTCACTGAGCACACTCAACTTCGCGTAGGGCTGCCACTTTCAGCACAATAGAATACGGCAGCGTTTCCTTTATTTTATTTTAATATATACTGTCAGACGTATATAGCGAACAACGGTGGGTTTGTTGGGCGGGTGAGCACGAGTCGGTGGGTTTCTTCTATGGTAAGAGAACACCGCGACTCATCACCAACCGCGCCACAGTCCGTGGTTTGTGTTGCCGGCTGCTTACACCGCTTTAGAAGAATTTTTTTAAAGGTTTCAGATATCCTCACACACTCAAAACACAATAGAAGTACCGTTTCAAATTCAACTACCGTTTTACGCTTTTCTGTGAGCCCGTGGTATCACGTCAGACAAGCCGGCTCAATGTTTGCTATGCTTTAGCATGGCTCTCTTACGGTTGCAATAGTATTTAAACACTCGCCGGGCTACTCAGGCCCTCCAGAGACCGAATAAATTATAATTTTTACTATCGTGACCGGGATTCGAACCCGCTACCTCTCGCTTCGTGGTAGACTTATGAGACTTAACTACGACGCTCTCAAAAGGTCTGTGCATTACCGTGATGACGATTTTAAAACATTGAGGCTTATATAGCCAGCAACAATTATAAAAAAGAACGCTGTAGCGTACTTTCAGCGGGAGAAAATTCGGAGTGCTCTGAAATTCACAACTTCCAGTCGAAAATAGCTAAGCGCTTGGAAGAACAATGTATCAATATTAAATCCAGTGATATTTACAGATATAAGAGTGAGTGACTGAGGGAGTACAATCTCGCTTCATTGCCTCATTCATGTATGCCTCATTCAAATTCAGCTGAAGTGAGTAGGTAGGTCGTAGGTAGGTAGGCCTTGAGGTCGCCGGAAAACGCTGAATGCAAGTCGCCTTCGACAGGTATGCTTGGAGGTCCAAAGGGGAGACCTATGTCCAGTAGTGGAGGTCCAGCGGCTGAAATGATGATGATGAAGTAAGCAGGGAAGTGGGTATGACGACTATGTAAACTTCATACTTCCAATGCCACTGCTAATGCCACTCGCGCTGCCCAGCGCTCGCCAAAAGAGCGGTAATTAGTGCGGACTTCAAAGAAGCGGCAGCGCGAGCGGCAGGGCGTGTCTACATTCTGCTGACTGCTAAATCCTATAGATAAGGCTAGACGCCCGGAGTAGTTAAACGTGTTTACGCTACGTACAACCTTCTTCGACGTCTTCTTTTTTACAATCTATTTATTTTTAACTGACGTACATAATTATGTATCTAAAAGACACAGCTGCAACATTTTCAATGTCTACCATTGCCGGAACTTGAAAGCGGAGTGAGGAAGGGCAGTATGTAAACACATAACCGTCGATCCTGCCGAAGCAGTATTTAGGGAATTATTGCCGGCAGCGCAAGACAGACGGCAGGCCTGAATCTAAGACAATAGAGCTTTCTCACTAACTCGAGTTTCTCACTAATGCAGGCTCATGGGCAGCGTTTTTGTCTTATAGAGATTTCTCTTATAATATGTAGTCAAAAAAGTAAACAAAAAAGTTCTATTTTAGCCAGGTTTGATATTCTTAAAGTCGTGGTTATATTCCTGTGTATGTCTCTGTCGTTGAGTTCCAGTCATACCCCGTAGGGTCCGTGACGTAGGCTTGTTCTGCCCTTTTTTTAACACAAGGAAATGAATTTATGCATTCCCTCTTGCGAGGGTGTGGGCCTCGGCATTTTGGATCACAATATCCGAATTAAAACCTCACAGCATCAGTTTTTCACTGTTAGCCTTTCGGAGGATACCCATTCTTTTCCTCGTTAATATTGAGAAAAACATTGAAAAGAGCACCCGTGGGAGAGCCATACTGAAGCATATGCGGACGTACTAATTGGGCCAGCTCGTTCGAAGTGATATCGGGCTCACAGAATACTCAATGTGAGACGGTACTTGTACTGTGTTTTGCTGAGTGAGTGAGGATATCGGAGGTCTTTAAAAATTACGCTTAAGTGGTGTAAAAAGACGGCAACACAACCAATGCGCGCAGTGTGGCGCGGTTGGTGATGGGCGGCGGTGTTCTCTTACCATACAGAAGACCCACCTGCTCCGTTGTCCAAAGAAAAACATTGAAAAAAACAATTAGCCTAAGTCTGGTCTACACAGCATTAGATTCGGTTGAACGGTCACCACGAATGTAGGAAACACATTCGCAGCTCCGTACTATATATAAGGAATTGTAACTTTACACACAACATGATCGAACCCGATACCTCTCGCTTCATAAGACCACTTAGCTACAAGGCTCTCAAAATATCACTGAGGTACTGCGAGCGGAGCCAAAAGCGTCGCCAGCCGTATTTCATTATTAATTCGCTACCTGACGCTCTTCCACATAGATACCTATTTATGGTTTAATATTTCAATTTGTTGTCCAAATTTTTCAATTTTGGTATTTCAATATATAAACCAATACTAAATTGGACTAGTGTTGTGGGAAATATATGTTATCATAAAATAAATATTATTTAAAGAGTAATTAAAATTTATTATATTTATTTCTATGGTATATCGGTAAACGGAAGTGTTATGAAGTGTTATGAAGAAGTTTATGGTAAGAGAACACAGCTGCCCGTGAACCACTGCGCCACAGCCCGTGTTTTAGTTTAGTTGCCGGCTTTTTACTCCGATTAAGCGGCATTTTTAAGGGTCTCCGATATCCTCACTGAAACAGCTAAACATAGTACGAATAGTATATCACACTGAATATTCTCTGAGCCCGTGGTATTACTTCGGACGAGCCGTTCCAATTAGTGCGTCAGCATAGCTCTCCCACGGGTGCGACATTATTAAGACACTCGTCCGGCCACTGTGAAGCCCTTTCAGAGACCGAATTATAAATTAAATTATAATTGTTCGGACCGGGATTCGAACCCGATACCTGTCGCTTTAAGGTACACTTTTAAAACCATTAAGAGACGAGGCTCTCAAAATTCAATCGTTAATTTGATTTCAATTATTTAATGACAAATTTTATTTCAAGTGCGTATTATTAATATGGCGTCAACAGAAGCTGCGTAAGCTAGTGTTTATCCCATTCAATCCATCGCAAGAGCGAGTTGAGCAAGGTAGGTCGTTGCCATGGTAACGGTTGTTGTGACCTCTCGAATGGCTAGGCCCATCTTGAGGCCGGCCGCGCCTCCCGACTTCTGCTCGGAATCAGGATATAAAACACAACATATAGCTACAACGGAGTAAATTATTTATTCGACGCTAAACGCCGAGAAAAATCCACAATGACAATAATATGGAAGCGAAAAGGCCCGTACAATACATAAATCATTCAATCTGCGAGTCGTCAATCAAACAGTTGCGTGCGTCGACTCGATCCGCTACAAATCTTCCATTTCACTCCGCCCCAGCATCTGACACGAGAGGAAACAGCACGGGCCAAAGCACGCGGCTGCGTATCGCCACTCTCCGGGTAGCCCCCCGCGCCGCCGGCCGCCCATCGACGTGCTTTTAGTATGCTGCGCGCATGCGACACGCCCGCACACCTCTGCGTTCCTGGTCATCGCATCTCAGCGCCCCGTGCTATGCTATAAACATGGTCGCGATCCTGGCCAACCCCAAATGGAGCGAGGACCTCACGATCCAAATGATCATCGAATACGAGAAGCGCGAGTACCTCTGGAACCCCGTCTCCGAGCACTACAAGAACAAGAAGTACCGCGAACAGGGCTACGTCGAGATCATAAACACGCTGAACTTGCTTGACGTCACCGTCAAGGAGCTGAAGAATAAGATCAAAAACATCCGCTCCTCGTACAGCGTCGAGTTGAAGAAGATACGCGCGGCGCGGAAGGCCGGCGCGCATGCGTACCGTCCCAGCGTCACGTGGTTTGAACACGCCGACAGGTTCCTACGGGCGATCGTCACGCCGAGCTCTGTAAGTGTCTCCGCTCGCGACACATGCGCTCCGTAGACGACACTGAAGCATATTTCTGTTACAGGTGGATAATAGCTTATTGGAAATCGCGATAAGCGACGACAGCGATGTGGTACAGGATCTAAGCGAGCGAAAATCACCGGAGAAGAAGAGTCCACGCAAACGTAGGAACTCCACGCGGTCTTCCACGCCGTACGTCTTGAACACACCGTCACCCCGGCCCGGGACACCGTTCGGGCTAAGCCAATCCCCGTTCGGTATCCTACCCTCATCCACAACCGCGACCTTCTTCAACCCACCCGTTGGCATCGCGACACCGCTGACTACCTCACTCGCTACAATATACCCTCTAACGAAACAAAAGAAAAACTACGACGACCGCAGCGATTCAGAGCCACAAGACCTCAGCCAGCATTCGGAGAACGGTAACGAAAATGAGTTTGAAATGTTTGGTAAACTTATTGCGAGCCAGCTGCGGAAGCTGCCGCTGAGTTTAGCTCTAGACACGCAGCTTAAAATTCAGACCCTGGTGAACGCAGCTCGAATACAAGCTGTGTATCAGCAATATAGCTATGCGGGACCATCGCAGGAGGCGTTATCCGTTCAGGCGCTATCAAACGGAATATTATCCAGTATGTCACAGAGTGTGTCATCGCGTGCTATGGGATTAAGAAACGAATCGCCGGATTTTCAAAGGGAATTAAAAGTAGATTACCCAATCTGTTCAGAGCCGGAAGATTAGATCGAATGAATATGTTACAAGCTCATCTCTACGATTGGGTTAGAGAGATTAAAGTAAGAGATTCATTCAATAATTGTCTCACTACCTCTATAAGAAAGAATATCAGAATATATGTAATATGTGTTAGTATTTTAACGATGCCAAAGTACAAAAAATCTGCCAATATTAAAGTATACAATGTTTAAAAATAGTTAGATCTCGTCTCTGGCTGTGTTTGTTGTTTTTAAACATCATTTTAAAATAAATCATAATTTAATTAAATACGCAAATTTTTCTATTACGAATCGAGCTTAATTTAATGTTTTAGGTTATGTAAATGATCATTAACTAAATAAAATTACGAATTTATTTTCAGTGATACATTAGGTACTTAGTAATGTGAAATGTGATTATTTAGAAAATACCTCAGTATACCTTAGATCTTAAGTGTTTATTTGTTGTACATGTCAGATTTAGTATGTGACCTATGAAGAATAAATATTTTATGAATGTGTTCTGGCCTTTTATATAATTATAACAACTAATATAATAATTTATATTCATTTTCCATCAGTAAATTGGCTTAATTTTATTTTTAGTTAAAAACCAAATATCTTTTAAATTTGTGTAGAAATAACAAACCTTAAACTATTTAGTTGTTTTGTTTGACAGTTGACATTAAGAACTAACCTCCTCATTAATTTCTTTACCATCGAAAATTCGCCCGCGTTACAGTTTCATATATTTGCAAATATTTTAACACTGCAACATTAAACGTCTTTACTATATTAATTACAAAAATATAATTTTAACAATCATTTATTTTCCAATAGACTATAGAATTACATTCACTATCACCATCTTACTAATATTATAAATTTAATACGACTTTATAAGCATGGATGGATGTTTGTTACTCTCTCAGACAAAATCTACTGAAATTAGTTGAAGTAAACTTTGCAATAATATAGCTCAAACATCAATGGCACACAGCATATGATTTATAATGATATTGTGTTAATTGTCCAAAATATAATAAATAATGTCACATAAGTCGGACGCGGTAGGTAGCGTTTCTACAGGACAGGGCGACGTTCCGAACCCGCTAGTTTACCATAGAGCTAAGTACTACTTATCTGTCACTAGCCAGTACTGAAATAAACGACTAATTCTAAAAAGGTCGAATGAGTAATTTAAAGAGCGAAAAACCTCGTTTCCGAAAAGAAATGCATAATTTATTAGCCCGTGCAAATTGGCGTTCCCGCCAAAAGGCGTCCGACATTTTGCCGCCCAGAAATGGCGCGAAATCGCAGAACTGGCGTGCACTGCCACTCGTTAGCATATTTTAAGCTCCGGAATTTATTGTTATGTAAAATATGTTAATAAATGTTCTGGAGTACACTATAAAACTTCTGGTTAAAAATTGACTCTTAAAACGAGGTGTTGCCATTTTTTTATTCGTGCTTCACAGACTATATTATATCGCTTAAAATTTAATAAAATAAAGAATCGGATGTAAGTTCTGTGGATATCAGCTGGGAAACTTATTTAAATATTAAAAAATATTTATTTATTTAATTTTCCAATTCAAAGATCTTTTTTCATACTATTGAACCCCGGAAACGGCGTCCTGCCCGGGTATGCTATAATAGTTACCCTGAATTTTTTGCATTTGGATAATTGTTTTGCCTTCTCAGTTCCTCTCCACTAATATTTGAACTTTATTATATTGTATTAAAGTTTAAAATGGCTTTTAAATATTATTATGAATCCTTTGGGAATATTGAAATGTGGTTTTTAGACCTTTTCAGGTATTTTATAATTTTCATTTCATTTTCCGAGTTCCAAATATCCTGTGACAAGAGAGAAATATGCAAATGCACTTTTTCAGGTCAAAAAAGACTTCAGTTTTCTGAAATTGTTTTAATAGAGGTCAAAAAAGAACCCTTATTTCACAATACAAATGTTACCGGCACATTTTTCCTAGTCCGATGAAAACGTGATTGAGGTTATATTTTTCAGCTTAAATTTCCTTTTTGTCTTATCTGTAAAGAAGCGAACTTACGCAGTATTAGTTAAAGATTAAGATTATTATGATGAAAACGGTTTTTATGGTATAGCGGACAACGGGGCTGGTGGTCTCTTATATGGTAAGAGAAAACTGCCGCCCATGAACAACCGCGCCACACATTGGTAGAGTTGCCGGTTTTTTACGCCACTTAAGCGGCATTTTTAAGAGCCTCCGATATGCTCACTCACTCAGCGAAACAAGTACCGCTTCTCGCTGAGTATTCTGTGAGCCTGGTATAATTTCCGACGGGCCGGTCGAATTAGTGTTCAATCGTTTTTTTATTCTAAAGCTGATAACGGAGCAGGTGGGTCTGACATGATAATAGAACACCGCCACCCATTGACAACCGCGACACAGTCCTCGCATTGGATGTGTTGCCGGCTTTTTGCGCCTCTGAAGCGGCACTTTTACATTATATATTTTAAATAACATTTTTGCCTATGATTCGTTTCTGCGTTGAGTACGCGGTCCAATTTCATATTTCGAACATAACGCGCCATTACTTGCAATCCAGTGTTTGAACGGAGAGAGCCTTTTGTAGGCTCGGTGTTATGTGAGGGCCCTGTCAATAGGGCACAGACTCTTCAATCAGCCAACCGCTGCCATTACAAAGCGTAGCAACCGGATAGAAACCGGTCCGGGTGAATTAAATATGTAGGAGGCGAGCGCTCGCACCCGCAACGGCAGGGCTGCCGCCGCGTACGGCCAAACATTTCCTTTTATACAATACTGCAGGTTCTTTCCTAACTGTGCGTCGCGACGCCCCGGGGCTTCACGGCAATGTCCTAGGGGCGTCGCGAGGCGGTCGGCAAGCAATCGCTGTCTGTGTAGATACAACGGAGACGATCGCGGCGCGCATTCTGTCTGTTGCTGTCATAGACGCGTGATCGAAGATAAATATTGGAAGAGGGATGACAGTTCCAATTTCCACAATTGAGCCTTTCAGAAACTATTCTTAAAAGAACACGCATATTTTTTCATTAGCATTGTTCATATTACTAATGCATTGATTTGGTCGCTTCGGCCGAAGCGATACCACGAGCGCACACAATACCATCGAGATATATTTTCGTTAAGTGAATAAGATTATCGAAGGCCCGTGTAATTATACCGCTATAAAATCTGCCAAAGCATGTGTGGCATAAGCGCTTGTCCATGGGTGGCAGTCTCATAACATACAGAAGACCCGCATGCCGCGTGCTATACAATAAAATAACTTAAAAGCTTTCCGTCTCGTTCTCGCAACAGCTAGCGAACGTTAACTAGACAGTGACAGAAAATGTCTCAAGTAAATAGTATGAATCTATTGAAACATTACAGTATATAAAATTATATAAGAAAATACAGTGTGGCCAACCCTAGCGCGATAGCGTGTCATTAGAGGCGGCGTTTCGGCAGGCCAGACATTTTTTATGCAACCCGCAAGCCGACACTGGTGTGGCGCAGACGCCATTTGGGAGTTATAATATCACTCTACACTTCGGAAACGGGCTGCCGACTTAGTTTGAATCTTCATTTCCATTTAAAATTATTATTACGTCTTGCGTCTCAATTTCATCAGCATCATCAGCCTATCAAAAAAAACTAATATAATATATGCATATAAACTTAATGCTTAAAAGTTATAATATAAAATATTTGACAGTTACATGTAAGTTTTTCTTTTGGAAATAGTGGCAATCGAGCAGGTGTTTCACTTAGGGTAAGCGGTTCTATGTCACTCCTTGCTCTTGCCAGATCTTGCAAAAAAAGTATTCTATTCAGACCTATGATTGGAACCCAAATCAATTGTTTAGTAGCTTACTATCTACGAGGCTCTACCTTTTATGGTATAGCGGATATCGCAGCAGGTGGGTCTTCTATATGGTAAGAGAATACCACCGTCCATCACCAACCGCGCCACAGTCCACGCATTGATTGTGTTGCCGGTTTAAACGCCACTTAAGCGGCATTTTTAAAAACCTCCGATATCCTCATTCACTCAGCGAAGCACAGTACAAGTACCGTTTCATGTTGAGTATTCTGTGAGCCCGATATCACTTCGGACGATCCGGACCAATTAGTGCCTCCACATATGCTTCAGCATGGCTCTCCCACGGGTAAATATGTCAATAATCTTCTTACGTCAATAGTGGTCTTTGCCGACACAGTCCAAAGAGTGATTTTCCCTGTCTACGTGCCATATTCGTAAAGAGGTCATCTAGGCTTCGCAGCATTGCTTTAATATGTAACGTTATCTGGAACACGACTTCTTTGCCATACAACTTGTGCTTCGAAAAAATCACCTTAGAAATACGAACTTACTAGTTTTGGAATATCTCTCTACCGGTTCTCTACGGCTTACGGTTAGATCCTCGTAGCTAAGTGGTTTTATAATCCACGAAACGAGAGGTGTCGCGTTCGAAGCCAGCTCTTAAAACTATAATTTACTTTCTTCGGTCTTCAGATTGGCTTGACAGCGGCTGAGCGAGTGTGTTACTGTCGCACTGTTCGGAGAGCCATGAAGTACAACCGAATTACTAATTTGGCTGGCTCGTTTGAGAGGACCTTGGCCTCACGGAATACCAGCGTGAAATACTTGTCTGTGTGCTTCGATAAGTGAAGAAATTGAAAGTCCGTGCAATTGTACCGCTCAATGGCGTAAAAAGTTGGCAACACACCTACATTGTGACTTGGTTGTCCATCGCCGGTGGTGGTGCACAAATTAATAATGCGGCCATATGCTGACGCATTATTTGAGCCTGTTCTTCCGAAGTGATACCACGAGCACAAAAAATACTTAGCGTGAGTCGGTACTTGTATGTGTTTCGCAGAGTGAGCGAGGATTTCGAAGGCCCTTGAAAATGATGCTTAAGTTGTGTAAAAAGACGTCAACACAACCAAAGCGTGGACTGTGGCCTGTTTTTGATTACACCAATTACATATTCGTCATTTCAAAACTGAGCATTTTAAGGCATCTTCACGATTTACTCTGTGAAAACTGTTTATAGAGGCATTTCTAAACCAATTTTCTATAAATTTTCCGCCTCCATTATTGCAGTTTTTCTCCATAAACAGTTCGACCGCGAAAAGGTACAATTCTAGCAAGTTGTTATGAGATGCGTTCAAACAATCTAATTTTCTATATATATATACTTTGTTACGGAGTCGTGAAGATATTATGTGTAATATGGAAGTCATAGGTACTTCAAGGAGTATTATTCGGTATTTGTACAATTGGCAGACTATGGCGCCATTGATGACGGGTGGTGTTCTCTTACCATATAGGAGAGCCACCTTCACCGTTGTCTGCTATACCATAAAAAAAATTCACATTCACTATTTTAGCGATATCCTTGACTTATTTGAAGAATCTAAAAGGTACATTTCCACCATACATATTTTCGTATTTTTCATAGAAATTTAAAAAAAATATATGTTTTTTTTTAAATTTAATTATAATACTTTTGCAAATGACGTAAAACTGTTTTGTGATCAACATCCAGTTCTTCAGCAATGTCGTAACTACTAATAAGTCGATCTTTTAGAATTTTTTAGTCTTCAAAACGCCCAGGGGCCTAAATATCGCAGTGATTGCATATGCGGTAATCAAATTCACGTGTAAACTTATGTATCTACTTTGTGTTGGTATAATATTCAGTGTAAACTTAGCGCTCATAGTTACCATGACAGTAATGGCATTGCATTAGCAGCTGTGGCACAAGTATTTCGTGTCCTTACAACTTTTTAGCATCCCATGTATATAATATATAACACATAATATATTTTCACCCGTATAAATGCCATGCTGAAGCATATGCTGACGCACTAATTGATTCGTTCGAAGTGCTACAACGGGCTAACAGAATACACAGCGTGAAACAGAACTTGTACTATTGCAGAGTTATTGAAGATATCGGAGGGCCAAAAGTCCTGCTTAAGGCGTAAAAAGCCTGTAATACAACTTTGCGCGGACTGTGGCGCGGTTGTCCATGGGCGGTGATATTCTCTACTATATAGGAACCCACCGACACCGTTGTCCGCTATAGAAAAAAATAACTTTACAACACTATCGCCATTACGTTCCAAGATGGCTCCGCCATCAAAACAACATGACGCTTCTTTCATTACTGAGCAAAGCGTGTCCGACTTCGAAATAAGAATTACTAATTTCTTTTCATTTAATATGGTAAATAAACTATGTGCTGCATAATTTACATCTAAGGCATTCTTATTAATTGATAAAGACTTCTATTATGTATGAAAATATTAAAGATCTTTCAAAACCAAAGAATACAGAAAAACTTCTTATGATATTGTAATGTATACAGAAAAAATCGAATATTTATTATTAATTGACCTGTATTTTTATTAAATGAATTAACTAGTGTGCCTTTATGCGGTTCCTAATCCACAATTTTAATTTTTTAAAGAATTCCTAACTCACTAATGGTTTTTTTGAAAGGTCTGCAGTGAGCCAGAGTGGCCTATACTACTGAAAGCGGGGTGGGCGGAGAAAGGGAGACTAAAAGAGAGACAAATTCCATAGACTTATGAGTCACAATCAATATTTTATACAAAAAGTTTCACCAATTCTCAAAAACAAAAGAATACTAATAAAATTTCAAAAATATCACATAAAGGAGTAAAATAATTTAATGAAGAAACTGTATTGCATTTCTATCCAATGAATCGATAATCTCTCCGTACTAATAAAACAAAAATCGCAAAATCGACATACAGTAGCAACGGAGAGCCATGCTGAAGCATATGCTGACGCACTAATTGGCTCGTCCGAAGTGGACGGGCTAACACGGGCTAACTGACTAACTTGTGTGTCGAAGAGTGAGTGAGGATAACGGAGGCTTTAAAAAAGCCGCTTAAGAGGCGTAAACAGCCATCAATACATCCATGCGCGGATTGTGGAGTTGTCCATGGGCGGCGGAGTTCTCTTACCATATAGGAGACCCACCTGCTCCGTTATCTACTGTAGAATAAAGAAAACAATAAATGCAAGTATCAAGAGCGAGCGAACGCCGTACACAGTGTCCCATTAGAAGCGGGTCGGTGACAAGGTGACAGGCGGGCCGCTGTGGGGCGATTGCGACGGGCCCGTATCGCGTCGCGGGCGCGGTACCCCATCGCTCTTATAGCCGCCTGCTACATCTCTCGAATCGCTACGCTTTGTGTTTTTGGTGAGATTTTCGGCATTCCTTTTACGCTAGGCAGGTAGATCCAGCTTTTGAATGGTTGCTTTTTGGGATGAATCTTTATCGTAGATCTTTGATTCCAACAGTTTCTATAGAAACTGGGACAAACGTATATTCTGTATTTGTATCGGTTTTTAGTGCGTTTCCAATAATAGTTTATTACATTTCCAATACTTTTCGGTGAATTTTGTATTAGTTTCGTAATAAGTCCTGTAATTTCAATCGTAGTACGTCCACTGCTGGACAGAAGCCTCCCTTTCAGACCTCCGTGGGTCTATAATACCTGTCGTGTAAATACAATATTTTTTGTAAATAAATACCGAATACAATATTTATATTTTTAGAGCAATACATGATGTACTTTATTCACATTATTTTTAAATACTTTATTTAAATTGCAATTTGTAAAAAAAATAGTCTTATAGTATGCATTATTTACAGTAAGATTGTGATTTGGGAACGACGTGGAGATTGGAAACATTAAATGTCGTTCCTTTTATTGCAGAGAAACTCAGTTGTGTTTTATTAATGGTTGTTCCAAACCACTACAAGCAAAATCCATCTTCTAGAAAACGAAAACAAAAGAACAGTTAAAAAAAAGGTTTGCCCTCAAGTTAAATTATACATTCAAGTCTCAAACACGTCCAATCGCAGTATAGTGCGGTAAGCTGAGCACGCGACGAAACGCGCCGAGCCGACAGATCCCATGTCAGGCACGCCCGCTGCGCTGATACGGCAGGGCTGTCACTGACACACTTATTTTTTTTGTTTTACGAAGAAAATCGCTCTGAAAAACAAATACCATTAAAATACATATATGAATATCTAATTAAAAGAAGTCTATTTAAATAGACATGATCACTTATATGAATAAAACAGTCGAGTTCTCATAATAAGTATGGTAGCCATAATTATTTCCGATGTTTTTTCCATCTTGATTTCAATAAGACACCGGTACTTAAGTTTGCCAGAAGACGCTGGATGCAGGACACCTCCGACAGGTATGCATGGAGGTCCAAGGGGGAGGCCTATGTCCAGCAGTGGACGTCCTACGACTGAAATGATGATCCAATATTACTTTATTATTTAAAAATCACAATTATTAAAATATCTGTGTATATCATAGAGATAAAACTCATGGCAGAGCTACTGATGCACTTATTGGATCGTCTCGTTCTAAGTGGCCATGGACACACAGAAAATCAGCGTGAAACAGCAACTGTGTTTCTCTGAGTCAGTCAGGCATCAAAAGCCGGCAATACAAGCTATGCGCGGATGTCCATGGGCGATTTTCTCTTATTATATAAGAAAACCCTGCTGCTCCGTTGTCCGCTATACAATAAAACTAATAAAAAATAACTGTGTTCGGACAACCCTATGCATATTTTTGGCATCATTTTGATCAAAGTTTCAACGCGCTTCGCTCGACATTTTCTACAAGGGCTTGCCCGTGTCGAGTTGTCCAACTGTAAATTACTTGCTTAGGCATTATCGACTTATTGGGCATATAATAGGCACTTGAAATAAGTAACCAATTTTGGAAGAAATTAGGCCTATTTAGACCCTAAATGCCCCTAAAAGCTGCATCCATTTTTATGTAAAACCAAAGGCAAAATTTCTATAGCATTTATCGTTCCGTATATGAGTGTTTCTAAGGCCGAAATGCCTTCCGTGACCACCGGGGTGCCGGGGACCACCAGTCTGTCGATTCACCTACCTGAGGTATTTCCAAATCTATAATGCAAGTCCGGCAACACGGCCCAGCGGCTAGGGGTGTCGATAAGCGGCGAACCGCTTATCCGAAGCAAATATTAGTGTGCCACGATGTTTATTAAAAAACCACGCCCACGGTCACCCAGTGCCGCAGCTGGGTTTTACGGCCTTTTACTGTTGATATAAATCATAAGCAGCTTTTTGAGCGTTGACACCAAATCTGCCGGATCTTACGTCGCTTAAGCGGTATTTTTAAGGCCGTATATCCTCACTCACACAGCGAAACACAGTACAAGTACCGTTGCGCGCTGAGTATTCTGTGAACCTGTCATTCGGACGAGCCGGCTCAATTTGTGCGTCAGCATATGCTTCAGCATGGCTCTGACACGGGTGTTCTTACGAAGTAACGGTAGTACTAAGGATGATTATGACTATAGGTATACTATATATATATATATCAGTATATATTAGTACATTCTAAGTAGAAAGAGAAAGCGTATTATGTAAAAGTGTATGGCGTATGTAAATTGGAAATATATAAAGAATTTTCGCGGCAACAAAGACCTCTATACAGCGGTGTATTCAAGCCACGCGCTAACACAATGACGCATACAAATGGGGTCCATCGGACCCACAGCGCAGAAGGGCTTAAAAGTAACTGATAAGTGATAACCCTATCCGGTTACACCTCTTCGTTCAGTGTGATGTCTTTTTCGCCGATCTGAACCCGCGATTTCAGTTAAACCAGCTCACGAACACGTTCAAATTTGTGAACAACCAAAAAACTCTGTGTAATATTTTTGAACTGATTTTTTGAATAACTTTTGGCAGTGGCCGGGTGAATGTCTTAACACCGTCGCACCCGTGGGAGTGCCATGCTGACGCATTGGGCCTGCCAGGCCGAAGTGAAACCACGGGCTCACAGAGTACTAAGCGTGAAACGGTACTTGTAAAGTGTTTCGCAGAGTTAGTGAGGATATCGGAGGCCCTTAAAAATGCCGCTTAAGCGGAGTAAAGAGCCGGCAACACAGCAAGCGCGTACTGCGGCTACGTTGTCCATGGGCATCGGTGTTCTCTTATCATATAGGACCACCGTTGTCCGCTATACATACCATAAAAGGCAATCTTATCATTAGAACTGAAATATGTGACGCGGCAGGCAAGGGACAAGTTGTGTTGCCGGATTGTTTTAACATAAGTATTATTCCACACCGTCTGTTGTAACGTGGTATCACCCCGGCTTAATTAGTGCGTCAGCATGGGTTTATCATGGGGGAAACGCGATAAGACTTTTGCCCGGAAAACACCCTACCCTTCCAAACTCCAACTTAAAAATTAAATTATAAATTCTATTCAGACCGGGATTCGAACCCATCCTTATGAAAGACTACAAATTTAACCAGCAACAAAAAGGGGTATCTATTTATCATTAGGTACTTGTAAATATATATGCATGTTTTAAAATCTGACGCCATCCAGTTAGAATTTATAGAATCCTTTTCATTCGATATTAATTATTTAACGGACAACATTGCTGCAGGATCTTCTATCTGGTAAGAGATTTTCACCGCCCATGGGCTTGCGTCGCCACAACCCTGAGCAGGAGAGCAGTGAAGCACATACTGACGCGCTAATTACACCATCTCATCCGAAGTGATGCCATGGGCTCACAGAATAATCACGGATATTGGAGGCTGCAGTTCAAATTATGCCGCTTAAGCGGCGAAATACGGCAACTAACCCTAGCGCGGTTTGTGGCGCAATTGTCCATGGGCGGCCGTGTTCTATACCATAAACTTGAGTAATAATTTGTGTCCATACATTCGGTGATAAATTCACATTGGCTACTCAAATCTCTAAGTGTTGGCATGTTAAATGTGTTTGGGTTGAAAAATACTAGCTAAGAAGTTCTAAAGTGCCGTGAAAATATAAAGGAAGAACTTAAGTGGCCATACTACCGCGTTCCGACTCTTACGAGTCTGCGCTGGCCCTTGTAAGCACGCGACTAGTGCTGCCCGAATGCAAGACTTAGCCAGTCTCCGTCTTGCAAGTCTTTTAAATTAAATTGCCCAAATGCAAGATCAAGACCAAGACTGGGAACGTAATAGCAAGATTAAGGCCAATACCAGATGTATTGGCGCAAGACCACGATTAAGCCAAGTCTTGCATTTGGGCTACACTACACAGACCGATGGCGTGCGATCATTTGTCGTACGTGAGTCGCCCGTTTGGGTGTTACGCCCCAACGGTCGACGCAAGCTTGAGCGTCCCCTCTAATTCTTTCCGACCACTTATCCGAACCCCAATACTGCGACCATTGTTTGATCCTGGCAGACATAAAATGTGTCTCGATCAATATTCAGCGAGTTTCTGCTCACTTAACGCTCGAAACTAATCAGGGATTGCTTAAAACGCGGAGATACGCCCTGTTTAGAGTATTTCTATGGTATAGACGACAACGGAGCAGGTGGCTCTTCTAACTGGTAAGAGGACACCGCCGCCCATCACCAACCGCGTCATATTCTTACTGAGTTGCTGGCTTTTCACTCTGAGAAAGTAGGTACAAGTACCGTTTTACGCTGAGTATTCTGTGAGCCCGTGGTATCATCCGATGCGCCGACCTAATTTGTGCCTTGGCATATGCTTTGGAATGTCTCTGACGGGTGTTTTGCTAGTTGTGTATAAAAAACATTAATGAGAATATTTCGCCGCGGGGCCCTGTCACACCTCATTCCCCAATCCGTCCATGGAGCGTGAAATAGTGGAACAAAGGATAACCGCATCGAATTTGATAACGCACTTTTTGTTAAGGTTGGTAAAAAATGGCAGGCCCTAAAAGCGGAAAAAATCCTAAATGCTTCAATAGTCTTTTCTAAAGGATGTCCTTTTGTCTCTTAATAATGAAAGAAGATCAAATTCGTGATATTTTTTATAAAGTAAGTGCGTAATGGAGTAGGTGGGTCTCCACTATTGTAAGAAATCACCGCCGCCCATGGACAACCACGGCATAGTACACCTTTAACGCCGCTTGAGCGCTATTATTTCGGCCGGCTCAGACTTACTCACACGGGTCTGACAGTATTAAGCCACTCGTCAGGCCACTGTCAAGCCCTTCGAAAGACAGAATTAATTATAAATTTCTAAACAGGCCGACAAGCCACGACCAAGACCAAGACTGGCACCGTAATACCAAGACCAAGACCAATACCACGTGTATCGGCGCAAGACCAAGACTGGCTAAGTCTTGCATTTGGGCAATTTAATTATAGAAATGCTCGTCTGCCCGATTTTATAGTTTCCTATAAAACATTTTCCTGTTAGGTCTTAGAAAATGGTAGTAAAATAGTGTAATGAAGTTACAAGTATACTACTATATACTACTACTACTATTACTATATACATAATACTCTATTATAGTACTTCTTATATGTATACCAGCATTTTATTTACAAAAATGAAATTACTGCCCTTTCCTTTCCAATTCCTACTCAAAAACAGAGAGAGAGAGAGAGAGAGAGGCTACGATATTTCAAGAGAAAATCTCTACTTATCAGTCTTTAAGTGAAAAGCCTAAAAAGGAGAAGAGAGTGAAAGGAAAAAAGCCGGCACATAACGGGCGCGCGGCTTGAAATGTACCAGGGGAGTATAAGTTTAGCGGTGGTCGCCGCTACGCGACCGCCGAGATGCGAGGTAATTTATGACGTCAATGTAGGGCTGTCGACACTGACCTTCTACAAGATTTCACTCCTACATAAAAATAACACGATTGCCATTCTATTTTAGTTGTTTTTATTTTTTATTATTATTTTGTTTTAAGATTTAATGGAAGAAAAGGAGTAGTTTTAGATTTGTAGCTTAATTTTAGCTTAAAAATTCACAGACTAATGAGCGTGAAAAGGTAGTTGTATTTAAAGCGGTATTTCTACTGTATTTCACTGAGTGAAGAAGATATCAAAAGTCATAAAAATGCCGCTTAAGCGGTTTATATATTACACTTAAACGTAAAAAGTCAGAAACACAACCAATGCGCGGACGATAGCGTAGTTGTCCATGCGTGGAAGTGTTCTATTCTATGCTCCGTTCTCCGCTATACCATAAAAAACTTAAAATAAAGAGTTAACCTATTCAAAAAAGGCCGGCAACAGATAAAAGAAGCGATTTTAGTTTCTTTAGGTTTACTATTCTAATTTAAGCGTGTGTTTTGTATAGAAATAATTTCTCATAGTAAAAAATTTAAAAAATATCTAAAAGTGTCGCGTGACAACCCTATTGCTATCTCAAGCCCAGTACTCGGTAGATTGTTAGGTAGAGAGCGCCGCGCCGACAGAATCACCTGCTCTCGGTATTTTACGAGCAGCCCGTTGACGGCCGACAGTGCTTCTAGTTTGCGCTAGTGCCGCGCCACGTGATTCAATAAAACATCGATATTTTGGAATATTTTAAAAATAAAATTGAACATTAAGTAACATGCTACATGTGTTACAAAATAGATTTATATAAAAAAATAACATAAAAACGTAAAATACATACAAACAAATTGAGTAAAGAAATCAAATATGACATTAGAATATTGTATTGTTACTCTAATTGGAATCCTAATAACTATGTTATAAGTTGATTGTCAAGTAAACGCCGTGAATGACCTGATTGGGTCGCACATGGGCAGAATCGGGGTGTGTTTAGCTCACACCTTTTGGGAAGTTGGAGAAGTAGTGCGAAATATGTCTACCTGCGATCACTAATCTAATCCGAAACTGTCGGTTCGCAATGTTTAGTATGGATTTTTAATTACAGCAAAGATAAAACAATGTTTAATCGACTTTTTCCAATCTTTTTACTAAGAATCCAGAATTGCCAAGTGGAGAGTACGACAAGAATGGCCATCTTGGACTTCGCATTTCTATTATATATAAATTATTGGAATATAACATAAATAATTCACTGGTTTGATATTAAAAACTATATATCATAGAAATACAACTTTAAAGTAGAGTTTAGCTGTCAAATTGATGTTCATTGTAATTACCGTTAGGAAGCTAAGAATCAACTTTAATTTTGTGAGGAAATAAAATGTAAATATTTCCATTCCATCGACATAGATCGTGACAACACTAGCCTCGAGAACACTCAAGCGGGCCCGCGGCCGGGTGAGGCGAAAGGCGATGGAATTAAATCGCACGCACGACACTTCCGCCCCCTCCCGCCTTCCCCGAGCCACCCGGCCATGTAACCGATAGGGTTGCCAACGGAACCTATTTATGCCGTAAAATCTGCAATTAAAACCATATTAATAATAAATTAAATTATTAAATATCCTAAATTAATAAAATATCCTAAAATTATTTTAATATTTTTGGAAAATTGATTAATTTTCACTTTTTTTTGGGAAACACGTAAAGTATATTAACACTACGCTAACCCGAACGGTTCCGGTTCTGTATCTTATTTTACCTTTAGTTTACCCAAGAATTGTGTTAAAATTCTACTCACTCAGGTATGGAAAGTGCTGAGTGTCCATGGGCGCAACTGAGCCTCATCCTCAATTCCTGTAGATTTAAACCAAAAATTTTAATAAAATTGAAGAAATCCCACATGAAGGTATTTTTGTCTAGAATCTAGGTCAGCGAGTGGCAGCCCTGTGCAAGACTTAGGATAGGTTTGACTGATGTTCGCCACATGTGACTTCAATGACCCTTCCACACTTTGCGGGCTTGACGACTTCAGTATAGCACCCACAGACGTGGTCTGGGATTGGTAACCGATAATTTACGAAATTCCACTGACGACTTCGATTTCAATGTTTATGCAGGTGGGTCTCGTATATGGTAAGAGAACGCCCACGGCCATGGACGATCGCGCCACATCTTAAAACGTAAAGAAAAAAACTGAACAGACACTGGTAAGACTGTTAAGACACTTGCCGGGCCATTGTCAAACCATTTTTTTTAAATATAGAGTTTAACGGAAAAGGTGGGTCTCCAATATGGTAAGAGAACGCTGACTCCAAAGAACAACCGCGCCACAATCCGCGCATTGGTTGTGTTGCCGGCTTTTTACACCGCATAAGCGTTAAATAGAATAAATTGTACTAAAACCGAGGATCAAAGAGGGAAAGTATAGCGTTCCAGCTAATAAGATGCCAGTTATTCGCCAGTGCGAGAACCATGCTGAAGCATATGCTGACGCACAAGTTGGGCCGACTCGTCTGAAGCGATACCACAGACTCACAGAATACTCAGCGTGAAATGGTAGTTGTATTTAAAACGGTTCTTCTATTGTGTTTCGCTGAGTGAGTAAAGACATCGGAGGCCTTCAAAATGCTGCTTAAGTGACGTGAAAAGTCGTCAACACATCAACACGTCTTACCCATGTTGAAGCATATGTGGACTCGTCCGAAGCGCTACCACGGGCTCAAAGAAACGGTACTTGTACTGTGTTTCGCAGAGTGTGCGAGTATATCGGAGCTCTTAAAAGTGCCGCTTAAGCGGCGGAAACAAGCGGCAACACAACCAATGCGCGAACCGTGGTGCGGTTGGTGATGATTGGCGGTGTTCTCTTACCATATAGGAGACCCATCTCCGTTGTATACCATAAAAAACAGGCTGTATTCGTGAGGAAATAAAATGAAGCCTCTGAATATATGTGAGACAGCGTCAAAGACGGCTCAGAGGCGTGGAATGATTGCCTCCTTTCGCGAAATCGCGATGCGTAACTTCCTGCGGCCTCGCCTCTGACTTCCAACGCTGGCTTATTTGTACCAACATTCGATTCCAAATCTTACTATTATTCAAAGCGTGAAACTTAAGGCTTTCACGCGAAAACTACTGAACGGATTTTAATGAAATCACAATAATATGGCTGTTATATCAGAATAATATCAAATATATATTTAAATCGTCTCAGAGCGTCGTAGTTAAATATAAAATTAAATTGATAATAAATAAAAATAATCATAAAATAAAATTCTACCAAGAAGTGTGAGATGTCGGGTTTGAATCCCGGTTCGGGCAATTTTAATTTATAATTCATTCGGTCTCTGGAAGGCCTGGTAGTGGCAGAGCGACTGTCTTATTGCCTACCGTCACACCCGTGGGAGAGCCATGCTGAAGCATATGCTGACGCACTAATTGAGCCGCCTCGTCTGAAATGAGTTGTCCGCTATAGTCACTCAATGTGAAATGTGTTTTGCTGAGTGAGGATATCGGAGGCCCTTAAAAATTCCTCTGTAGCCTTGTAAAAAGAGAAACACAATCAAAGCGAGGACTGTGACGCGGTTGTCCATGGGCGGAGGTGTTTCACCATATAGAAGACCCACTTGCTCCGTTGCCCGTAATACCATAAACTTTCAACTGAAACCAACTATCAGTTAACTTTACAGCTATGATACTCTGTCTCTCTCTGGCAGACGGGTATTTGTTGTTGCGAAAGCGAGACAGAACACAATACTTACAACACATCAGAGATATTGACTTACTAAGAATGCTTTGTCGCTTTTCTTAGTCTTCAGGTTAGGGGAAGATATTTCCAATTTTATTATAACAAGTAGCGAGGTATGCGGTTGAAAATGGTAAGAGAGCATAAGCTGACACATTAATTGGATCAGCTGGGCCGGAAGTACTAAGTATAGCAGTGTGAAATTTGTAATTTATTGTGAGTGAGGACGCCGGAGTGATAGTATACCGATTATGGCGAAATTACGGTGCTGCTGTCCATGGGCGTTTATCTTACCATACAAGAGAAAGCCAGCTCCGTTTCGAGCCATTTAACAAAGAAATACAAACTCTTTCAGAGGTACGGCTTGCGGATCTTATAAAAACGAGTACCTGTCCCTAAAAGGCCAGCAACTCGTGGCTCTGCATGCAGGTGTCCATGGGCGGAGGACCACTTATGCTAATTGTGTCTTACGATTGCCATAATTTTTTTTATTAAAAAAAGGGTTAAGCTATTATGGTAACTATGGTAAATATACTGATTTTAGGATTTGAGACATACCTTAACTATTCCGAAATATCCTTTAGTGTGGGAGAGCCATGCTGAAGCATATGCTGGCGCGCTAATTGGAGCGGCGCGTCCGAATGGTATAGAGCTCATAGAATACTCAGTGTGAAACGGTATTTGTACTGTGTTTCGCAGAGTGAGTGAGGACATCGGAGGACAACTAATGCGCGGACTGTGGCGCGGTTGTCCATTGGCGGCAGTGTTCTCTTACTGTATAGAAGACCCACCTGCTCCGGTGTCCGCTACACCTTAAAAAATGATTCTAACAACTTCCATTATATTACTACTTTTAGTAGCCAAAAGGATTTTTAACAACTCCATACAAAAGAAAGAGGACATTAGTACGAGTGCTCGTGAGCGGCAGCCCTACGCGTGCGGCCGGGCCGGGCGGGTTCGAAAGCGCGCGCCGGGACAGCCGGCTGATTAATGCGTGGCAAACCGGCCTAGGGATGTGCTCATTTCATTTGCTTATCGACATTTCGCCAATGATATTTAGATTTTTTTTAAAAATATTTTAGGCTGGCATAGCGGACATCGGGGCAGGTGGGTATGATAAGATAACAACCATGGACATGGACAACCGCGCCACAGTCCGCACATTAGTTATGTTGCAGGTTAAACGACCTTTTTACGGTCTTCGAAACCCTCACTCACTCAGTGAAGACAAGAACACTACACAGTAGAAGTACCGCTAAGTGAGATGCCCTTAAAAATGCTGCTTATGCGGTGTAAAAAGTCGGCAACACAACCAAGGTACAGTCTAAAGCGCGGTTTTAAATGTGCGACGGTGTTCTCTTACCAAATAGAAGACCCACATGAACCGTTGTCCGCTACATTTACCCAAAAAATAAATAAAATAAAAACATCGATATCGATAAAAAGAAGTCAATCCCTACCGGCGGGTGGGAGATGGCAGTGATGAGGCGACATGACGCGGCGCTCGCTCGACTGACTCATTATCGGCTCGCTCACCCAGAAACGTCGATATTGTGTTAAACCCATCACTTTTAAGAACGGGTATTCTTTTAGCGTTATATTATACCAGTGGAGTCGGCAGACGTCCTGTTCGGTGCGCCACATCCGGCTTACGTGACACTGTTTACTCTGTCACGGGCAATCTCCACAATATCGCTGTAAATCCTAGCCTATGTGGAATTTAGATGTATGGGCTATATTATTGTAAAGTTTCAACAAAATCCGTTCAGTAGATTTCGCGTGAGACCATAAAAGACCAACTAAATTAAAAAATGTCTGAAGATTTAATGGGAAACACCAAAACTCACTGCCAAAATAATAGCTAAGACGCGCGAGTCTCGCAGGCTTAGTCTTGTCCTCGTTCAGGTCTTACACGGTCAGTGTCGGTCTTGCTAAGATTAGGCGGTCTTGGCTTTGTTCTTGCATTAGGGCTAACACTAGCCTCACACCATCACTCTGTACACAATTGTGAACAAACAGCTGCCAGCAGGAGTATTTCCAAACATACGACTTAAAAATCTTCAAAAAAGAGCGCACCTATCGCCTAAAGGCTGGTAATGTCCATGGGCGGAGTACCGCTTCTCCTAAGTGACTCTCCTATTCGTTTTCCAGCTGTATTTCATATGAAAGTTCAGTGTTACAATATTGAGCGTATCATCGCCAAACTCTCCGACAACACACCCGCGGCCATGCAAGGCCATTTTTTATGGTATAGCGGACAACGGAGCAGATGGGTCTCTTATAAGTTAAGAGAACACCGCCGCACTTGGACAATAGCATCACAGTCGACGGTTTGCTTGTGTTGCCGGCTTTTCACGCCGCTTAAGCTGCTTTTTGTAGTACCTTCGACATCCTCACTCAATCAGTGCAACAGTAGTGCCGTTGCACTGATTGAGTTGCTTGCTCAACTACCGCTTCACGCAATCTGTCAACCCGTGGCATAAGTCGATCCGCCCAATGACCACATCAGGATATGCTACAGCATGTCGCTTCCACAGTTGGGATCTGGAACGACAATTTCACCGCTCCGTTTCCAGAATGTTGACATTAAAAGCGCTCCCTCAGTCAGAATGAAACGGGATCCGTGCGTAAAGCGAATTCGGAGATATTCCGTACATTTTATTTTTATTTGACGCCGTGTCGAGTTCGCGGCTGCGCTAATTGGGGAGCCAGTGATGTTTTCCGCCCACTGGCATCCACTGCTCACAATACTTTGCCACTGCGCGGTGTAAGATTCCAAAGAGAGACCCTACACAACCTAAAATTGGATCCAAATTACTTAAAATCATTCACCCATAGAAAAAGATCATATATTTGAAAATATAGTCAAAGTGTAAATTAGGAAAATCTACGAGTGAGAGTGAATAGCCAGACCCCGTCATTCTAAGCTCCCAAAACCTCCATTAGCGGGTACAGATACCGCTGTGAGAGAGTCGTTTCTCCCTGATTGACCTCCGTAAGTCAGATTGCTAATTCAACGTCAATAAGCGACTATTGAGATTTCTTTTTAAGATTTGACATTTTAAAACTTTTTCTACATTTGTAATTGCTGCGCATCTCTGTAAGGAGACACGCCCATGTGCCTGCATTAGCGAGAAACTCGGGTTCGTGAGAAACCTATATTAATGAGAATTGGACTTTGCTTTGTAAGACTGAGTATTCACGTTTCAACAGTTCTTACGTCAAATAGAATCGACAGTACGTTCACAACACTCAAACTGCGTGCAAGGACATAATTACCGCGCCCATTAAACACCAACTCCGCCCAGGGCACACCTCCACTGCTCAGAACCATTAATGCCCGGGGCGTAATTTCGCCCCGGGTACATCCCCTCACTGTTAGGTTCAGACTTCAGGACGGCTTAGGATTTTATGCTTATTTTTATTATAAGATAACATTCTCGCCAGCTGAAATATACGTAGTTGAGGTAATTCCATAAAATATATATAAACTAATGAATTATTGTGATTAGTTTACAAATTTTCTAACAAAATTTAATTACAGCACCGGATGTAACAGCCTGTTCGATTCCAAATAATAAATTTCTAAATTAAAATAAATTTTAAAAACATAATAGCTACTGCCCTCTATCGACGAGTAGCACATCTATAAGTACACCATTTTATTGCTAGATGGCGCTAAATAGAGCTAACAGAGTAAATTTGTTTCAGAATGCGCCGAATCAAGAGCCCGTCTACAGAAAAGTGGCAATCGTGGAGAATTTCTTCGATATAATTTATACAGTTCATGTGGAGCTTGAGGGAAGACCGGGAAAACACGCAGGACAAAAACGTACCTACAGAACGGTATGACATACTTGATATATGAATATTGTTATTATTTCATCAGAATCAGAATTGGTAATTGTAATAATAATTGAGAATAGCGCCATCTAGACTATTAACTAATAACTATAAATATACGTTCTGTATCATCTGTAACAAAAATCATGACTTTTGTACAGATGGCGGTTATTATAATAAATTTTTGATTGAAATTTTTTAAATTAAAATTTTGGTATTAGTTTTTGAGAATGAACATTTCTTTATACAGATAACGGAAACTTATGCATTCTTACCCCGGGAAGCTGTCACCAGATTTCTAACCGGTTGCGCGGAGTGTGCTCGCAGGCCTCGCAGCGCATCACCACCACCACTACCAACGCCATCACCATCACCAACCAGACAACCGCCCTACCTACCATTCCTACCCCACTGCCCACCAGACTACGCAAGAAACTGGGAATCCGAAATAGACGCAGCACAAAACTACTCCTTCGAACCCAAATATGATTACACAGATCTCCAGCCTCTGAAGAAAGTCGAAAGCCCCAGACCTACCGACGTCGAAGATGAACCAACATACATAGAACTAACATCAAAAAAGAGTTACGACTCCACAGCAGCCTTTGAAAGAAGTCCATCAGTCGAGCCCTTCAGGGAGACGGAGCATCGTGCCGACCCTGAAGCCGACAAAGACGACAGTCTCATTGACGTTGAGGACGTCAAAGCGGACACACCGCCGCCTTTACCTAAGGAGGAGGAGATAGAGAATGAAACGATTAAGAAATACAATCCGTTAGACGTGGCCAATTTAACCTCAAAAGACCCGCCCAAATTGTCACCGCCGAGGAGAAAACTTTTGCCGTCAACATCTGAGAGCTTTGGCAGGGCTCCAAAGCCGTGGCGGCCCGGGGGCGTATATTACAGCGACGAAGTCGACTACAGCGTCCCGATTACGACCGCCTATCTCAAGCATATGAAGGATATGGCCTATCAAGACCGTCTGGACGGCGAAAATAAGGTAAGTTGCGTGGAATTTTCTCTTCTGAGGGGCTGTCAATTAATCACCATGTGAGGCTTGAAGGGGGGGTTGCCAGAAATCAGGGGGGTAGTCTAGTAAGATATCACGTGTAATTTATTTTTTGTAAAACACATTGCAATTTTATACAGGTATTCCATATTAATTAATAAAACTTCGTGATTTGATACGCGCGACTTCGAAATGAAAAATAACATTATAATTTATAGCTATATTTAAAGATAATATTCGGATGTATATATGATAATATTCATGCCTCAGGATCGTGGTCAGCAATAGGGTTGCTTTTAGAGCGGATGATCTGTAGCCATGTTTTTTATCACGCGCATCTCTTACGACCGTGTAGAATTATATTTAGATAATTATTAAAAATAAGTTTAAAAAGTTTAAAAATAAGTTACATTAATATTTTGTATTGAATTAGGTATATAGAGACGGTATGTGTTGCTACTTTACTTTATGGGACCCATGGGCCCGTGAGACAGCCATGCTGAAGCATATGCTGAGGCTCTAATTGGGGGGCTGGCTCGTCTGAAGTGATACCACAGGCTCACAGAATACTCAGCGTCAAACGGTAGTTGTTCTTGAAACGGTTGTTGTACTGTCTTTTATTGAGTGAGTGATGATATTGGAGATCCATAAAAAGCCGGTGATACAGAAAAGCGCGGACTGTGACGCGGCTGTTCTTAGGTGACGGTATTCTCTTACGATATAGGAGATCCATTTGCTCCGTTGCCTGGTCTCCCATCTTTTAAATTATATTCCTTAACCCCGTCTGATCCTCAAAATATGTATTAACACAGATTACAAAATTGTTTTACAGTTTCTACCACAGAATATATTTTTCACTGTGAATTTACAGAATTTTCAGTCCAAAGTTTTGTATGATGCCACAAGCACGCCTTTGATAAACTCTGATAAAATTTGTTGAACAGTTCTGGATACTTGTTTTATCTGCTAATGGGTTCTCATGGGTGTAAAGTTAAATTCTATAAATTGCAAACAGTTAGGGGTGTTTTGTTTCCTTCTATTAAAACTCCTATAGGGACCAAAATTATGTTGTCATCATTTGCCGTAGGACATAGGCGTCTCCTTTGGATCTCCATGCATCTGTCGGAGGCGACCTGCATCCAGCGACCTCCAGTGACCTTTATAAGGTCGTCTTCCCTGTTATATACAACAAAATTATAAACAAAATGTTATAGTTGCTTTTTTGAATACCTTTTTATGGTATAGCGAACAACGGAGCAAGTGTGTCGCCTATATAGTAAGAGAACACATTGATTCTTTTTCTATTTCTTGTAAAGCAGTACATACTTGCCTTGGAATTCTTATTTTGTTATTTCATTGTGTATGTAGTTTGTATTATGGTATGGCATTGTGTATATTGTTGGTGTCGGGCGATACTCCCTGATAATACCCCCAAAGCCTAGGCGATGATGAAAGGCCTACCTAGATAGGCGATATAGTACTCATAATAGGCGTATGCCCGCGGGGGTACGCAGGAACGATTGATTCGGGAATTCAGACGAATCTCACACAAAGGGACGTTACCGTATGATCCGGAGCCGCATTTCTAACTCATTTTTCTCGCTTGAGGCGGTGGGCGGGTTCCGTGGGGGGTGGGCGGAGAGGGGGAATAGGGGGTGAGGTATTAGACAAGACACAAAAACGATGCCCGCCGGAAAAGTGAGCAAGCTCGCTTTCTGATGACGCTTTTTCGTCCCGATCGATTCCCTTACAGTTTGGAGATAGTTTTTGTATACCAACGTCCTACCATTTGCATTTCTAATTTGTTTCATATATTAAACGATGACAGCATCGTAGCTAAGTGTTTTATACCTACCAAGAAGCAAGAGGTATCAGGTTCGATCCCGGATATAAATAAAACATCTATACAAATAAATAAAATTGAGTTTGTTTGTGATACTGAAATAACCACTCTACTATGAATGTATACATACCAAAATATATTTTAATAGTTTTTGTCTGTCTGTCTGTCGCTTGTGGAACGGCTGGACCAATTTGGACGTTACTTTCACTGGCAGATAGCTCATTTAATAAGGAGTAACTTAGGTTAATAATTGGACATCTACGGAATCCATTATTTTATAATGAATTCCGTTTGTGGAAGGGCTTGACAGTGGCCGGGCAGTCTTACTGTCGCACCCGTGGGCGAGACATGTTGAAGCTTACACTGACCTATTAATTTTAACCACTAGTCTAAAGCGATAGTACCTGCTCACGTAATACCAGAGTCAAGTTTGTTCTATAACGGAGGCCTGTGACATTATATCGCACAAGCGGTGTAAAAAGCCGGTAACACAACTAAAGCGCAATTTACGGCGCAGTTATTCATGACTAGCAGTGATATCTTACCATAGAGGATATCCGACTGCTTCATTTCCCGCTATACCATAAAAAGGGTAAAATATATTTGTAGTTCTATTATGAGGATGTAACATTAAGTCCTTTTATTGAAATAGGTAAATTTGTTTTTTTAACCCAGTTATGGAAGCCAATAAATTATATTATTGTTAAGAGTCTGGTAGTTAAGTAGTTATATAAGTCTAACATGAAGCGAGAAGTATCGGGTACGAATCCCGGTCCAGATAATTATAAATTAATTTATTCGATCCCTGGAACAATTGAAAGAGACCGGGCGAGTATCTTAATACTGTCGCAGCCCTGGGAGAGCCATGCTGAAGTATACGCTGACACACTAATTGGGCCGGCTTAAGCAAAGTGATACCATGGGATCCAGAATTCACAAAATCCTCAGCGCGAAACGGTACTGGCATTTTTGTCTTGTTTCGCTGAGTGAGAACCACCTGCTTCGTTGTACGCTATACCATGCTAAATCTCATATGATTTCGCGCAAATCTTTCAGTCGGACGCTTGGGCACACTGCACAGACCTATTAGGCAAACATCGTTGCAATTTCACGACACACAGAAATACAACTTACAGACAGCTCGGTCATAAACGCTACATTAATCACATAAAACCGGGCTATATCTACAAAAGTTTTGGTCGGGCTCATGTGGGGTGGGTCAGCTGGCGGGGGGGATGGGGTAGAGACCGTTAGAGGGTCCCAGCGACCTCCGAAAGTGCCTCTCCCGAGCCGCGCGGCGACTTGTAAGATTGATTGGGGCTCCTTCAGTCCATTGCCGGCCCCTTTGTTGGGATATTCGACCCTACCTCCCTTTTTTCTCGGATATGCCACCTCGGCTTATCTTTGCTGGATATGACACGCGAGTATACCATTTTTTTATTTACCATCTATTTTTATGGTACAGCTGACAACGATGCATGTGGTCTCTTATATGGTAAAAGAACACTGCCGCCCATCACCAACCGCGCCACAGCCCACCGTTGTTGTATTGCTGGCTTTACCATTCAAGCGACGTAAGCCGGTAACACAACCAAAGCGCGGACTTAACCATAAACATTCGCCTATACAGTTGCCCGGAAGAAACAAAAACCACTCTGTGTAGACAGCTTTCTGCAGAGATATTTCCAAATCAATACGACTTGAGGACCTTCATAAAAAGAGTAAATCTATTCCTTAAAGGCCGGCAACGCATCCGCGGCCCTGCAGGATTCATGCGTGGAGGACTTTGTTTGGTAACCAGCTTTTTTAATTAATCAAAAACTGAACCAATATTTGTAACATTTATTAGCGTCATCATCATCATTTCAGCCGTAACACGTCCACAACTGAATATAGGCCTCCCTTGGACCTCCATGAATACGTTTCGGAGGCGACCTGCATTCAGCGTCTTCCGGCGACCTTTATAAGGTCGTGGGTGGGTGGACATCCCACTTATCTTTTAGCTTATTCAGTGTGAATTATAAAACCCAGGGTCCTTAATTGTAAAGAAGATAATTTTTTTGAATAGGCCTCCTGTCCCTTCCATGGGTTATATATCCGGAGCCTCCCATGAAGAGGGGCTGTTAATAACACAACGGACTATTTTATTCGGCGGCCGCCACTTGCGGTCCGTGCGACTGCTTTGATGTCAGAGATTAGAAGTTTGTTTAGTTTTGCCACATTATATTATTATATATTTTTTTATCTGTATCCCTATGGATACAGATAAAAAAAAATACGTGATTTATTTGATTTTGATTGAAATTATAAAGTACATGTTAAATTTAAACGGACAATCACGTAATATATTTTTTTACGCTATAGCGGAGAACGGAGCAGGTGGGTCTTCTATATGGCAAGAGAACACCGCCGCTCATGACGTGACACTGTCTGTGCATTGGTTGTGTGGCCGGCTTTTTACGTCACTTAAGTGGAATTTTTAAGGGTCTAGAATGTTTACATTTATTTAAAGAAAGCCAACTCAATTCCAGTCAAATCAAAGATTCAAGATGGTATATGTTATGATGAAACTACATTCACATAATTTAGTAGAAAGATAAAGCTAAGTATAAGTTTTTAATTTTTTTTAACAAGTTTAAAAGCCATATTTTATCTTTTGAATATTTTTTAATAAGTTTTCAACATCTCAATCAAATCGAATAAATTATAATAAAGCCAACACAGTTTACTATGTATGTAGGTTTTATCCGTAAGTTTGTTCAAATCGGCGCGTTTTTAAGGCTTTATCACTAATCTGTGGAATCGTCTGCTGGTATTTCCAAAAAAATACGATTTGGACATTCAAAACACTTTTCATCACCGCCCATGGACAGTCGCACCACAACCTGTTTTTAAGCCGCCTAAACGGTATACTCGCTCAGGGTAACATAGCACTAGTGCTGTTTCACGCTGTTGTTCTGTGAGCCCGTGGCATATGCTTCAGCATGGCTGAAGTTAATAATCAAATAACAGTAAAATTAAGATATTCGATTTTCGCACCGCACCCAGAACAGGGGTCGATGGGAAGACCCCTTGTCATTACGAGGGACAAATATGATTAAGTTTCAAGGGCAACTGTAATTTATATTGCTTCAATGTCAGCGATGTTAGAATATTTTGAGAGCCCCGTAGCTACGTGGTCTTATAACTCTACCAAGAAGCGACAAGTATTGGGTTCAAATCCCAGTCCGGAGAATTATAATTTAATTTGTAATTTTTCGGTCTATGCTAGGCTTGACAGTGGCCGGGCGAGTGTCTTAATACTGTCGCACCTTTGAGAGAGCCAAGCTGAAGCATATGCTGCCGACATCTTGTCCTAAATGATACAACAGGCACACAGCATACTCAACGTAAATTAATAGTTGTACTGGAAACGGTGCTTTCTCTGTGTTTCACCGAGTAAGTGAGGATATTGGAGGCTCTCCAAAATATAGCTTAAGCGGCGTAAAAAGTAGGCAAAACAACCAAAGCACGAATTGTGGCGTGGTTGTCCATGGGCTGTGGTATTATAGTATTATTCTCTTACCATATAAGAGACTAACTTGCTCCGTTGTCCTCCGTTGTCTATATAAACCATCAAAAAGGTAATATTTAAATGTGTTTGGGTTTTTTAACATTCAAAAAACAAATAAGTTAAGCAACGTAGACATTTTGAAAGGAATTGCGTCTATAAAAGGCACATAAGGCTTACAGGGGTGTAAACCCTCCCTGGTACCCAAACCGTAGTAACCAGGCGAGTATAGCATACTGAGAATTTTAACGGAATTAGTGAGACCCGCCGTCAGGGCGCCATAGTACTTCACCCACCGCCTCGCAACGTATTAGCGCCTGGTAGGACCCGGCTGAGGTGTCTCGCACGCAACGGGGATTAACCAACCGAAAGTAATGTGGGGTGGAGGGGGATTTTTATTTCCAAATAGAGTACCTCTAATGTGTTCACGGTTATAGTTTAAGGTCATGAAAGTTTCAGCTCAATCAAGTCGTAAGTGGAAAATGTTTTCACACACCCAAATTAACAAAGAAAATCTTTATACAAAAAAACCTTTTATTATGAACCAAAGTCAATTACTGTGAATTTAAGGTTCTTTTAGTAAATTTTTAAAATAGTTACAAATATTAAACAATTTAAGTTATTATAATATAATGTAATAAATGCAACAAACCACCCTCTAGAGCTTCAGCTTAAAAACAGCTAATAGCTTATTTAACAGCTTTGAGCTATAATGATTTTAAAGTCAGTAAACCAAGGAATTTATTGTTTGTTTCTTACTACCCCAAGAGTCGTGTAAGCTGGGTCATCTATACAAAAGCCATTTATCATTGGAGTAAGGCGAATCAATCAGGCCACGTTAGGAGGGAGAAAAACTGCACGTAGGGCGACAAGTCACGAAGGGTCAGGCGTTTATTCTGCAACTTGAAGTAGGCCTTTTTCTTCATACTCACTGGCTGGCATTTTTTTATGGAAACGGTGGCTTTCGAGCAGGGGATCGAATAATTCATAATTAAAATTAAGTCGTTTTAAAGCTTTGATTTGTTTATTATATAGCAGACAACGGTGCAGGTGGGTCTTCTATATGGTAAGAGAATCGCGCCATAGTCTGCGCATTGGTTGTGATGCCGACTTTTTATGTCGATTAACTGGCATTTTTAAGGGCATGATATCCTCTCTTACTCAGAATAAATTGTAGAAGTACCGTTACAAATAAAACTACCATTTTACGCTGAGTATTCTGAGAGCCCGTGGTATCACTTCGGACGATCCAGCCCAAATAGTGCGTCAACATTTGCTTGAACATGGTTCTAACATGAGTGTGACAGTATTAGACACTCGCCCGGTCACTGTCAAGCCCTTCCAGAGACCGAATAAATAATAAATTAAATTAAAATTATCCGGACCGGGATTCGAACTTGATACCTCTGGCTTCATGGTAGACTTATAAAACCAGGGCCATACGAGGCTCTCGACCATTGAAAAACATTTATGAAATATCCTTTGTAATTATTTCATAACGGTACCTAAAAAGTTTACTTAATAGCGATTCTTAAGAATTGTCCTAAGTCTACTTAAAAGAACATGAAAGGATTTTTATTCGTAGCACCGTCACGTAGACGTTCTACAAAATTGTAATTGATTAATTTAATTGTCAAACAAAGATGTGTTAAATGAACAATTTTTAAATCTTTGTTTAAATATGTATTCTGTGGTTTTACTTGCATTATTTTTCCAAAGGATTTTCCTCGAGAAAATATGTTATCCAACACAAAGGATATATACAGCAAAAGTTCATATGATTAGCATGTTCAAATTGATTTGTATATTTGTTTAGGCACAGTAGTGGTCACTTGTCAGAGGTCAAAAGCCAGGTCTGAATAAAAAAAAATCCGTCTTTGGAAGGGATTGATAAAGATCGATGGAGTTTACCAGTGGTAGATTCAAGCTGAAGTACTAGTTGGGCCGGATCATCTCAATTGAAACCACGGGCTCACAGAATACCAGCGTAAAACAGTTTTTGTCTATGTCACTGAGTGAATGAGAAATTATATATTAATAATTAGATAATACAAATCAAATCGTGGATTGTGGTATAGTTGCTCATGGGCGGCGGTTGTCATAGAATAGATCCGCCTACTCGGTTGCCCGCTATTCAATAAAAACGTTATATAACGAAATATATGGCCAGTATAGGGATAAAAAAAAATTACAATATTTTCGAGATATACAATAAATTATATAAATATTAGCAAATATTATTGGGCTTTTTATGTCTAGATCGAGGTTTGAGATATATTTTGTAAGACCATCAGACCGCTAATAAATGTTTTAAGGGCACGTAAATCATTACTAGACAGACAGTACCCAAAGGTTTGAGACAGCAAACACTAAAATTCGGATGTGGCTCACTGCTGAAATAATGTGTATATGTGTTACTGCTGTAATGTTGTGCAATACTGGACTTTATTATTGTTAAAGACGAAAATTACTAGGAAAGCCGATTTTATATACAATCATATATATTTTATACACTTTTTTTAGAGAACGTAGAAGTTTTTCTTTTATGATACTTGAATTTCTCTGAAAATAAGGTTTTTATTAAAAAACCGACAATAACACTTCTGGATTCACACAAATTACAAATTAGATTTAGTATTTAATTTATTTAGTTATCTTTACCGCCATTACGTTTCAAGATGGCGTCGCCATCAAAAGTAAATGACATTTCGTTCACAGACAATGAAAGCACTAATCGCGGCTAATTTCAAATGAAAAAATATATTATATCTATATGATATTGTGTTAAATACAGTTAATAGAATTTAAAGAACGACTAAATGGTTTTGTTTTGAAAAACAAAAGGAAAATTTAAAAAAGTTAAATTAATTAATGAAAGCCTTACTTCAGAGGCATTGATGTCTTGAATGAATTGCAAAATTGCTCAAAATATGCACGTCAATGTGAAAACTCAAAAAAGACAAACCGATAAAAACAATAGTAGCATTCACTCTAAATAGTTTTTATTTATTTATTTTTATGTTTTTAAGTTATAGTTTATCTTTAGTTTCTTTGCTGGTTGGTGACATTGATTTTTTATTTGAATATAGATGAAGAAGAGGCTTTCAGGCTTTCTTTTGTTTTTACAGAACAACACCATTTCGTTTCGTCACCAGTTCGAAATATATTTACGAATTATATTTACTAATTATTTAATACAATATCATTATATACATACATATGTATATAATAATGTCTAAAGAGACACCGCATCCAAGAGTTTCTAAGATGGTTCACGGTCGGTGTTACCCCTGGGGGCCCTTGGTACCCAACCCCATCTGCACTGACAGGGTCGCCGTCCCGCGCCTTAATATGTTCCCCTGGTTAGCTGTTCTATATTCTTAGTAGTGTGTGGATACCTCGTAACAAGCATTATTTAGTTGTTCGAGTAAAATACCGGTTTTAATATTAAATTTGGTTCAGTTCTCACAGAATGTCGCAGCTACTTGGTCTTATAGGCTTGCCACGAAGCAAGGGGTATCAGGTTTGATCTCCGTTCCGAATAAAAATGTATATTGTTTTCCGTCTTAAGTGATACTACGGACGCACATTCCCAGAATGAAGCAGCAGTTGTGCTGATTCGCTGAGTGAGAATATTGTAATTACGTGAAATTATACCAGTCTAGTGGCGTAAAAACCGACAACGGAGCAGGTGGGTCTCCTATTTGGTAGAAGAACACCACCGCCCATGTACAACCGAGACACAGTCCGCGCTTTGGTTGTGTTGCGCTTAAGCGGCACTTGTAAAGGCCTCCGATATCACTCACTCTGTGAAACACAGTACAAGTACCGTTTCACGCTGAGTATTCTCTGAGCCCGTTGTATCAATTTGGAAGAACCAGTCTAATTAGTGCGTCAGCATCTCTCCCACGGAAGCGGCACTAATAAGACACTCGCCCGGCTACAGTCAAGCCCTTCCAGAGACCGAAAAAATTATAATTTTCCGGACCGTGTTTCGAACCCGATACTTCGCGCTTCATGCTACACTGTTAAACCATTTAGCTACGAGGCCCTCATAAATGTAGGGCGCAAGTTTTTCTAGGGCTAGAAGGGGTCTCTCCACCCTTGGGCTCGGTAAAGTTACTATTAAATAATCATTTCGGGCCCGCTCTAGCAGCGCCCGCTATTTGCCCGACGTAAATTAGCTCTTCGTGTTGCATGCGAGCCTGGTACTTATGTTTTCAGATTTTCGTTTTCGTACGAAAAGAATTTCTTTTCTTTTTTTAATGTTATCCGCTAGAATTAACCTACAAGATAAAGAGGGATGTTATGTCGTATATCATATAAACCATAAACCATAACTTGTACTGTTTCACTGAGTGAGGGTATCGAAAGCCTTTAAAAATGCTGCTTAATTGGCGTCAAAAGCCGGCAACGCAAGCAATGCGCTGACTGTGTCGCGGTTGTTCATGGGCGACGGAATTCTCTTACCATATAGGAGAACTATCTGTTCCGTTGTCCGCTATACAATAAAAAAATAGTTTGTTTATGTCGTGCGTACTTTTACTACACGTAAGGATAGACTTAATTTTTTTTATTAAATCGGTGAAAAACGAGCAGAAGGCTCACCTAGGGCAAGAGGGTTTCCGCCCATGGACGCCCCTAGCCCTTGCAGAGCCGAAAAAATTAATTAATTACATCGAAATTAGGTTGAAATTAAAAAAAAACAAAATGAAGCAGTTTCTAGGCTCGTTAAACTATCATAGGGCCCCTAGCCATGACACAAGTTTAATTTTCCAAATTCACCTGTCGTTTACGTAACTCGCCACCACGTGTGCGCCCCCTAGCGGCAAGCAGGGAGGCGACGCTTACGGAAGGAAAGGGTGTGTTCCACGCAATTTTTTCTGATTTTCACCCTCCCACCTCCCACCTCCCACCTCCCACCGATAATACCCTAATGGTTAGTAGCTTCCCTTTCGACGGATTTTTTGTGAGCAAAGATCGAGACGCAATTTTTTACACCAGCCTTCTCATTTGCCAAGTGAAAAATACGTTTCATCGTTCCTATATTGAAAGATAGCCCTACCCCTAAAAGGCCGTCGACGCACCCGGGCAATATCTTTTTATTCTTTTCTATTCCATGTACAACCGCGCTATAATCCGCGCATTGGCTGTGTTGCCGGCTTTATACGCCGTTTAGGCGGCAATTTTAAATCCTGCCTCTGCGAAACACACTACAAGTACCGTTTCATGCTGAGTATTCTGTGTGTCCGTAGTATCAATTCGGAAGAGCCGGCCCAATTAGTGCGTTAGTATATGCTCTAGCATGGATCTCCCACAGGGGCGACAGCATTAAGAGACTCGCCCGGCCACTGTCGAGCCGTTCCAGGATTCAAACCCGATACCTTTTGCTTCATCGCACACTTATAAAACAATTAAGCTACGAGGCTCACAAAATCCGTGGGAGAGAATGCTGAAGCATATGCGAACACACTAATTGGGCCAGCTCGTCGTAATTTAAAAATACCGCTTAAGTGGCGTAAAAAGCCGTTAACACAACCAATGCGCGGTCTGTGGCGCGGCTGTAAATGGGCGGCGGTATTCTCTTACCATACAGGAGAGCCACTTGCTTCGATGTCCGCTACACTATATAAAAAATAAAATAATATAACTGGGCTCTTATCTTAAAGGCAACTAACAACCAAACTTCTTTTTATTTATTCTTTCACTATCTTAAGCTGTAGAGAAAATGTGGATTGGAAAATCCTAAGCCTTGACGTGCATAATGCATAAAAACACGTGAAAAACTGAGAAAATCGGGGAAATGTCTCCCCCTCAGATCCTTCGGTGCCACCTACTAGGCGTGCTAGGGGGCATAGGAGGTCCGCTAAGATTAATACTGAGCGCCCGACCTCCCGACGCCGTGGCTTTCATTAAAAATACTGGGGACCTAGCTGCTAATAAGAGCTATATACATGTATATTGTATTTTGAGAGCCTCGTAGCTTCATGATTTTAAATTTGTACCCTGAAGCGAGAGGTATTAGGACACTACGCGATTATTTTACACTGTTGTCCATGAGAAGAGGTGATCTCTAAGCATCTG
>DWCF01000482.1:0-45733 GCA_018230265.1 Delias oraia
TAAATAATATATACATCTTTTAATTTGCGTTAAATGAACTCATTATTAAAACAGTTTTCAACATGATAGTTACTCAAGGAACAATATTAACTTTAAAATTAAATGTTGCAATGTAAATGATATAATTAAGAAAACAGATAAAGCAGAGTCTACTTACAAAACATTTCCACGGACAATAAAATGATTTTGTTACGATTTCTTTGGCTACAATAAAAATATTTCCAATTCCGCAGAACTAATTTAGAAAAAAAGTAAAGTTTGATGTTTTTGTAAGTTACATAAATACCTACTACGTACAATCGGAGATTGTTAAACAGTAAATACCTCAATAACTGTAAAATAACAACTAATGGTTTCAAATTGGTTTTAGATTTTAACTATGCAGTTTTAAATGATTACTTTATTATCAAGTCCAACTATTAATCTGTTAAAATATAGAAAGGTATGAAGTTTTATTAAATAATTCATACAAGTCTCGGCTTTTAAATTACATTATTATACTAAACCTTAGGTTTTGGTTAAATGAAGCGTAAGATGTCTTATGGTCCGACTAAGTAGAAAGAGAAAGATACTTCATTAAAAACGACTTACGTAATTAAATATTACCCAGTAAACAAGCAGTTATCTCGTTTTGAGTAATAGAGTCTAAAATTACAACAAACATTAATAAACACTTGTATGGATCATTCGCACGCATACTTTCAAAACAATGAGTTACATAAAATGTAATTAAAAGTGACCTCATGTATGAAATTGTGACCCCTATTATGTAGCCACCAGCCAATGATGTGAATGTTACACGAAAATAATTCGAAAATAGTGACAAATTTTCATATCTTTGCTCAATTAGCCAAAAGCATTTTTTCTCACACCTTTGTCTCTAACGAATTCAGTTTCAAGTTTCTGATGGTGAGTCTATTTTGATATTCATATATGTATTACATTTTATATCTTGCGAGGTATTTCATCATCATTAGAATAATTAAGGTAGAATTTATTTATGAAAAATGAAGCAGGTAGCAGAAAAGTACTGGTTTAATTTAATTTAATCGTAAAGTATTGATAACGAAAATTAACGTCGGTTTGGTGGCTTTTATTGTATAATAGAAAATGAGTACTAGATAAGAAATTCATTCAGTTCGGTTGTAAGTTCGATAGTACATGTTATGATATGATATTTTAATTATTGTATGATATTTTAGTATATGATAAGATAATTTTTTTATGATATATGGGGACAACGGAGCAGGTTGGTCTCCTATATGGTAAGAGAACACCGCGGCATGTTTAAAACCCTGTGATATCCTTACTGGTTTAGTGATACACAGCAGAAGTACCGTTTCAATTACTTGAGCCCGTGGTATCACTACGGAGGAGCTTGCTCAATTAGTGCGTTGCGTTAGCATTCAGCATTTTTTTATTCTACAGCGAACAATGGAACAGATGGGTCTCCTATATTTAGTAAGAGAACATGGACAACCGCGTTACAGTCCACGCATTCGTTGTGTTACCGGCTATTTACACCACTAAAGCGGTTTTTTTAAGTGCTTCCGATATCCTCACTCACTCTGCGAAACACATTAAAAGTACCGTTTCACGCTAAGTATTCTCTGAACTCGTGGTATCACTTCGAACGAGTCCGCCCAATTAGTGCTTCACCATGTGCTTCAGCATGGATCTCCAACGGATGCGACAGTATTAAGACGCTCGACCGACCACTGCCAGGCCCTTCCAGACACCGAATAAATTATAGTTGTCCGGATAAAAGATCATAGACATAGTAGAGAATGCATTTCAAAATAAGTCTTTCACAGCTAGACGTAGCGTTTGTTGCAGCAGCCGCAAAATTGCAAGACTAAAAGCAATGCCTGGAATGATGAACGACGAATGTTAACAGTTCGTCGAAATCCTTCCTGTCTGATTGAAACAAAAGATTCGTCGGGTGTGAAGGCTGATGTTCGGAATGAATGAGAGTTGCGGAGATTGAACTCTGCTTTTGTTATAGTCGGATATCAGTATGTGAATTTCCAAAATAACGAATATTTTATTAATTGATGTATAGATAGGACTAGGATAAAATATTGTGGAATTAATATTTCGTTATAGTTCATCGAAAATGCTATATTACCGATAAGCAGAAGCGCACTTTTCACCCTAATAAAATACTATTTTATTAGAATTATAGCCTCTCTTAATTTTTTTTATTAAAATACGACATATTATAATATGTCTTATTTAAATAAAAGAAAATTTTAGTTATATGGAAAATGTAAATATATCCGCTTTCTATTTAATGAAAAGTTAGGAATTTAGGGTATCTTTAAGTATTTTAAATATTTCATAACAATAGTAGAAAGTATTTTATTAAACCGAATTATACACGTATTTCGTGTGTCTGTGTGCCATGGGCGGAACGGAGTATTTACTTTTCGCAGAAAGGAGTCCAAATCGCTCGCCGAAACGAGTGAAAGCTTACCCTCCGTTACTTCATTAGACATTATTTAAATTACATTAATTTTTTATAGTTTTTCAGTTCATCATTTGAAGTAACAAATTTCTTTTTTTATCGTAAAGTGGACAACGGAGCAGGTGGTTCTCCTATATGGTACGAGAACACCGCCGCCCATGAACAACCGCGCCATCGTAATAAATAAATATAAACAGCTTTAAATAATCAATAGAATCTAAAAATTCTTTTCAATTATCAGAGCTATGAAGATAATTAAAGCTGATATTAATTAAAATAAGAAGATAAATATAAGCTAATATTTTTTTTAGCTATTATAAATAATAAACTTATGGCTTAAGTGAAGATATTACTTACACATTAATGTTCCTTTACTGTATATGTGTCTCTGCTGACATTATCTGGTTAACGAGTATTTATTGTATCAAAAACGCATAAGAACACGTTAAGTAAGGATATCATTTTAGCATTATTTTGTTTCATTACTACATAGTTACTAAAACGCTTACATTCCGAAAATCCGAAATGATTTATTGCCAATATGGCCAGACGTACCTAAGTAGGTTAATAGTTCGTGGTAGACCCACGAAGCGAGTGCTATCGGGTTCGAATCCCGGTCCGGACAATTATAAATTATAATTTAATTTATTATTTATGCGGTCTCTGGAAGGGCTTGCCAGTGGCCGGGCGAGTGTCTTAATACTGTCACACCCATGGGAGAGCCATGCTGACGCATATGTGCACGCACTAATTGGGCCGAGTCGTCAGAAGTGATACCGCGGTTTCACAGAACACAACGTGAAATGGTACTTGTATTGTGTTTCGCTAAGTGAGTGAGATTATCGGAGGCCCTTAAAAATGCCGCTTAAGTGGCGTAAAAAGCCGGCAAGACAACCAACGCGTGGAATGTAGAGCGGTTAAAAAACAAAGAAAGACTAGATAATTCGATAAGTCACCTGAAATTCGAGAGCGTAAATCGGCTTTGGCACGTGTCAAGAGAACAATATAAGTCAATTACAGGAATCTAATCTAATCTATACGAAATTTTATATTAGGGTATATTTCCAATATATTGGTAACATAAACTCGTAAACCTATCAGAAATAGACAGATATTCAGTTACTAAATTGTGTTTAAAGTAAGATTAAAAATTCAAGCGCTGTTTTTTTAGGCCTCGACGCAAAAATGTTCAAAATTATAAAAGTTCTTAGCATTTTTATATTAAGAAAATTATTATATTAATAAGTTACAAATAAGAACATATCAAGTATAACTTAAAATAAAAATGTGTATTCCGAATTAAATTCAATCATTCATTTACATAGAATCAAAAACATGATCTGAACACTTACTGGAAATTTTACCCGTGAGAAATGCCATGCTGAAGCAAATGCTGTCGAACTAATTTGGTCGACTCGTCCTAAGTGATACCACAGACTCACAGAATACTCAGCGTGAAACGGTACTTGTACTCTTGTCCTGAGTTTCGCTAAGTGAGTAAGCATATCGGGTGCCCTTCAATATGCTGCTCTTAAAAACCGTCAACACAACGAATACGCATACTGTGGCGTGGTTGTACATGGGCAGCGCTCTCTTATCAAATAGGAAATATTCCGCTATACAATAATAAATCTTAGTATAATTTTACAGACTGTCCTCTCATTCGCCCACTAGTATGTATAATATAAAAATAAAAATGTATTATAAATGATATTATATTTTCACTGCAGTATGTAGAATCGGCTCCGTTTGGAATGAATATAAATTGTGTTGTCAAATTGTGAGTTCTCATACATATCAAGGTTAAACGACTGTTAGCTGGAATGAAGTAGCGAATGTAATGTCCGGGTGATAGGAAGCAGGTGAGCCGCTTTTTTAAGCGAAAGTATCACAATTACACATAATTACAGGGCTTCCTTTAGATGACTCTATGTTACCATTACAAGTAACTGCGTATGCGCACGCAATACCTCAATTGTTATTGAATAAGTTAAAAAATATAACGTCAACTTTCGCTGTAACTGAGATTAAAGCTATTACGCAAAAATATAATAGCTACTACTTGGATGCGAATTTATTGGTGTGAAGTTGTATTTTCGGATTTTATAAAATATTATATGGTTTAATTAATAAAGAACTTTAATTTATACCCCTATCGATTCATCTGTACTATCACTTGTTGTATTTTTTTTCTATAGCGGACAACGGAGCAGGTCTCCTATATGGTAAGAGAATACCGCCGCCCATGGACCGCGCCACAGTCCACGCATTGGTTGTGTTGCCGGCTTTTTATATCACTCAAGCGCAATTTGAAGGGCCTCCGATAACAAAAATCACTCTGCGAAACACAGTACAAATATCGTTTCATACTAAGTATTCTATGAGCCCGTGGTATCACTTCAGACGAGCCGGCCCTATTAGTGCGTTTGCATATGCTTCAGCATGGCTCTCCCACGGGTGTGACAGCATTTAAACACTCGCCCGGCCATTGTCAAGCCCTTCCAAAAGCAGAATAAATTATAAATTATAATTTTTTGGTCCGGGATTCGAACCCGATACCTCTTGCTTCGTGGTACATTTTTAAAACCATTAAGCTACGAGGCTCTCAAACCTAATTCAATAAAAAGATTTATAGAAATATTATGCACTTTAAAATGGAATTGTATTTATATGAAATCTACTTTCAAACAAAAGCATCTGTGAAGGGTGTTTTAAATGTCATTTCAACGTGTTTTTAAGGTTTTTCCTTTTAATAACTTGTTGTTAAAACAATATATAATATTATAATAATTTTTCAAAAAAGTATATTTTTAAAATCAACATAAGATTTGATTAATTACTTAATAAAATTTACAGCTTTAAAATCATTCATGTAATATTTAAGTCACGCTTCGAAAACCTTTCTGTACCAAGTTAACGACGTGTGTATATACGGTTATGATATGCATATGTTTAACGTGTAATGTAAGATTTTCATAGACCATATTATGGACTTTTTGTATTGCTAAGCTGATTTGAACTTAACATAGGTGAAAAAGTAAATTTGAACCATTTTCTGTATTATGATATAGTTTCATTTAAGTAAAAACTTCACCCGTATCACATCGATATTTATCATTCCAAAACTAAGCGTTTTTAAGGTATTTTGTGTCGCACACCTCTATTCTCTGGAATCAGATGCCTACAGAGGTATTTCCAAACCAATACAACTTGTGGACCTTACAAAAAGACTACATCTAACGCTAAAAGTCCGGCAACGCATCCGCGGCTCCATAGGGAATGTGGTCTCCATGTTTGCCTACCATTTTTTATTTATAAGATACACTTAATATGTTTATTGTTAATAGTGAATAAAAAGACAACTAACCACATCGTTAGGTGAATATAGATCTTCAGTAATCAATAAAGTATTTGAAGGTTCACATGTTCCACAACTGTAATCTAAACATTTTTATAAATGTGATAAGATGTTATTGTTTTCCTCATATCAGATAATCATTTTCATTATTAGATATATAGTTAAGGTAAATTTGATTTTGAACATTAAGAATTATTTATAAATAATACATTCACATAAAATAAAATCACTTTATTGCATTTTCAATAAATAGTTTTAAATTTTCACGATCGCTTTACCAGTATTTTCACCAGCTAACATTCCCACGAAAGCGTCGTAAATTTTATCGAAACCTTCAGTTACGTGTTCGTTTGTTTTCAACTTTCCTTCCAGCAGCCACTGGCTGAGTTCGGAAAAAGCCTCTGACCATCTCGTGAGCCAGCGTTTGACGTGGAATCCTTCAACCTTTAATTGCTTTAAAATTATATCAAATTGCAGAAGCGGCACTCTGGGCAGCTGCGATATATCGTCGTTATACGCGCTAATGCTACCACATACCGATACTCTGCCAAATTCATTCATTTGACTCATAATAATACTACTCATTTCACCACCAACATTGTCGAAGTAGCAGTCAACTCCATTTGGAGCTGCGACCTTTAGAGTTTCCTTTAAGTTGGCGGTCTTGTAATTGTACGCCTTATCGAAACCCAAGGTGTTCTGTAACCAATTCACCTTTTCATCTGAGCCAGTAAATCCTATCACCTTGCAGCCTTTTATCTTAGCTATTTGACCCACAAGTGAACCCACAGCTCCCGCTGCTGTGGTGATGACAACGGTTTCGCCAGGTTTTGGTTTGCAGATCTCAAGGAATCCGAAGTAAGCAGTCGCTCCAACCATTCCTACAGAGCTGAGACCGTGGATGGGTGACAGTCCTTTTAAATCCGGTAATTTGTACACGACGTTGTTGATGTCGGAGGACTCGTTAGGATTGACGATACAATAATCACACCATCCTTTATGCGTCACAACTCTAGTGCCAACGGAATATTTAGGATTTTTCGTATCCTCTACGGTGCCGACTAAGAAGCCGAATTGGTCATACGGTATGGGAAATCTTTGATTATACGCTCTTTGGTATGGATCTACACTCACCCATTCCGTCTTGACAAGTATTTCTCCATTTTGTAAAGAAGGAAGCTCATAATCAACTATTTCGAAGTCATCTCGTTTAGGAACTCCTTCAAATTTTTTCTTCACAACATATTTTCGTGCTTTCACCATGGTGCCTTACGTTGACTGAATATAAAATATTATCAGAATTCCGTTATCATTTCATCAAATAATCTATTTATATCAAGATATCTCTATGATTGATAAAGGAAATTCTAGGGATACGAAGGAAATTCTCTCAGTTACGCTTCATAATTTGTTCAGAAATAGAATAGAACTACTAAATTTGTAGCTTACGTTTCCAAAAAATCTTACATGTGCGTAACTCGGCGAGGAAATACGTAACTTAACTTTTGGACCCATGGGAGAACCACGATGAAGCTTATGTTAACGCAGTAATGAATCGACTCTTCCGAAATGATACCACGGGCTCACAGAATTAACAGAACATTAACACGCTGAATGAGTGAGACATCTTGAAGGCCCTTAAAAATGCCACTTAGGCGGTATAAAAAGACAGCAACACAACCAACTCGAGGACTGTGGCGCGGTGTTCTCTTACCATATAGGAGACCCGCCCGCTCCATTCTGCGCTAAACAATGAAGAAAGTTGAAAAGTGTATAGGAGCATTTATTTAAAGTACTTATTTAAAAAGCTACACAAGGGCATTCGCCTAATGGTGTGCGGCACAGGTGAGCGACGCCTCCGTGGAGCGTGACGAAGCGACCGAGCGTATCCCTATGGTCCCGCTGCCCGCAACGTATCCGGTATCCTGTCTATCGGGATAGAGTTGCAAAGTAATATTCTGTTATACCATTATGAAATAAAGGCTATAGATTAATTTAGAATCAAAATTATAGCTATATTTTCTCGATTTTTAAACTATTTTCCCATTCTTTCTGAAATAGAAGCGTAATAAATTTTGTATAAAGTTATTTACATTCGAAACATTATAAAGTTTTAAATAGAATATCCATAAAATATGATGATATAATTTGAACGTAATGTAAAAATAGTTTTTAGGAAACTTTATCTGTAATCTAAATATTTTTACAAATTTTTCCCATATCAGATAACTCGTTTAATTATTAGATATGTACTCTAGGTAACATTGACTTTCACAATTAAAATTAAGTAATAAATTCACATAATACAAAATCACTTTATTGCATTTTCAATAAATAGATTTAAATTTTCACGATCGCTTTACCAGTATTTTCACCAGCTAACATTCCCACAAAAGGGTCATAAAACCTTCAGTTATGTGTTTTGTTTAAAATTTTCCTTCCAAGTAGCCAATGGCTGATTTATATTACTTAATATTATATATCATAATTCTGTTATCGTTATGTCAAAGAATCAGAAATTTGTATCAAGACATCTCCATGCAGAACAATATCTTTGAGATTATTATTAGAAGTTTTATTAAGTTTATGAAGTTTGAATTCTATTAAGATAAATAATAAAGGTCTCATCTGAATAATTTAATTGTGAGCTCGCACTTCACACGATTTCTAATTCGACAAAGTCGAGTTGTCCTCGCTGGTACAGCCTAACATACTTTAACAACTTTTCCGTTGGTTTTTGCTGTGCTATTTTTGCCATCCCATACTCAGATAATTATTTAAGTCTATTTACAATATAACCGTAAAATTTAAATAAATATAATAATTTTATACAATATATATTGATAATTTCTAAACAATCCACGTAATTTTAATAATGTGAGTAAAGTTTTCTAATTATATTATTTTAATGAATTTATAACTTTTAACAAGTAAAAAATACCTAGTAAAAGGAAAAATACTACTTAGGTATTTATAATTATGGAATATTTCAACATAGTAAAATAAATACTTTTTTATTCCCAATTTCTCGTACATATCTATACATTTTTATTTATTTATTCAAATATTAATGTAAAATTATTGTTTATCTAAATTTTTATTCAAACAATTACAATTTAAATTAATATGAATTTTATTGCAGAGCGTTATGAATGTATTTTAAGAGGTTTGAATGGTTAATGTCCGAATTAAATTACGGTATTTTGCATTACATTATGGAAACACTTTCTTCAATGATTAACAATTTTTATGGATACAAAATTGACTGACCCATAATCGGTGATCCGTCACGAACTACTTAATGCTACGGATTGTTTGTTTGGCGTATAACTAACGTTAGCTATGCGGTAAAGCACAGCGCGAAATAAAGAGCATAATTAATTGCCTTATATTTCTATTTATTGTTAAGTAATAATACTACTTTATATTTTAAAACAGGATAGCTGATTGTCGAATTTCATAGATCAGACAATTATCAATAGTAAAAACAATATATAAACCTAATTCAAGTAATCAAAAAAGTTTATAAACGTATAGGTATGATGCGATAATTAATGTTAATCATAGTTTCATAGGCCTATCTCCAGCAGTGGACTTGAATAGGCTGATGATGATGATGATAGTTCGTTTTAAGTTATGGAGATTAAAATTTAAATAAAGTATATAGATCCAATTTTTATGGCTATAATTTATAATTATGATGATTAATTAATTAATTAATAAGTATAGTAATACGTACTTCAAGAAAGAAAGCAATATAACAAGAAAACGATAGTTAATTAGGAACGCTACGAGCATCGATATCGCTAAAATTTACTTTTAAAGTAAAAGTATGGTAAATTACCATTATTAACTGTTTTTTCTATAACTTACTACAAGATATAATAAAAATGAATATATTTACGACGATTTACTATAAAAGTGAAAATTTAGAAAAACCAACCATTAAAGTTCAAAATTAAGCTAAAGCGGGTTCCAATAGTCTATGTACTGTGAATTACCAGACCCTATAAAATCGGTTAAATTATTTATTTCCTATTTGTGTCTATATTTATATTATATTTTAGGTAAAGTAGTTCAATTCGTGTAATAATTTTGTTTAATAATTATAAGTAACAAAAGAAAAATTACCGAATGACGAAACCTTTTTTTTTAACCATGAAGGTTTACTCTTATTATTTTTTACATAAACAAAATTGGAACCATTATAAGTCAAAAAAGTTTGATTACTTTGTAAAGGCTTAAATTAAAGTAAAGTAAATGATATGTATACTTGTATCTACGATAATTTGCAGAAAAATACAATTTCCTAATTATTGAATTTAAAAAAATTATATTGATCATGATAATTATATTTTGTTTATTAATTTGTGCATTAAAGAAACTTACGATGTAAGGTAAATTACACTGTGCACTTCACTAAAATTTGAATTTTCAAAGCGTTCCCATTCATAACACAGCCCGCGTACTTTCGCCTCGTTCGGTTTACCGCAACTGCCGGAGCCCTGTGTATGCAGTCATCCCCGTTCCCCATAGACTTATGAAACTTTTCCATATCACTCTTTCTACTTACATGTAAACAATACACGCTACACGTACTAAGCGGCTTAAATATGCATTTACCTAACACTTACAATGGACTTTCTTTCTACAATAGTAAAACTAAAACTTAACTTCTATTGCCGTGATAATTCCATCCTACTAATACAACAAACGCAAAAATTTGTAAGTATCGATGAATACGCAAAAACTACTAAACGTATTTGAATGAAACTTTGCAATAATACAGATCATATATTATAAAATACGTATGCTATGATTTGTGAGGGTAAATACTAAATATAGTATGCCTAAACTGAATTTTATAGGTATAAAAATAAAAGAGGGTGAGATACTCTACTTAAACAAAAGTATATAATCATCATTTGTTATTAGGAAGACGAAAAGATGTATTTTCTGTCATTAAAATAAAACTGGCACGAAGTTATAAATTAAAAAGTATCACAGCATCTTCACCTGCATTTCTACATTTGAATTTGGAACGGTTTGTGGCGGCCAAGCGTGTCGCTCCCTCGGACGAGGTGGACGCGCGTTGACCGTGACGATCAGTCATATGCTACGCAGCCATAGATTAAATAATAATAATTAAATTACTATCTGCAAATCGTAAAACACCTAACCGCCAAAACCGCCATAGATATACAGTATACATATTAGATATGCAGAAAATATGGATGTAATTTATTACATTCAAGTATAGCATTTTAGTTTGGCTAATTAAATTTCATTATCTGAATTTTTATCGTATAGCGTATAACGGAGCAGGTGGGTGTCCTACATGGTAAGAGAACACCACCGCTCAGGGACAACAGCGCCAAAGTCCGCGCATTGGTTGTGTTTCCGACTTTTTACGCCGGTTAAGCATCATTTTTTAAGGGCCTCAGATATCCTTACTCAGTGACACATAGTAGAAGTACCATTTCAAGTACAATTATCACGCTAAGTATTCTGTGAGCCCGTGCTATCATTTCGGACGAGCCAGCCAAATTAGTGTGTCAGCATATGCTTCACTATGGCTCTCCCACGGGTGCGATAGTATAAAAAATGTCAAGCCATTCCAGAGACCAAATAAATTATAACTGGACCGCGATTCGAATACGACACCTCACGCTTCATGGTAGACTTTTAAAATCAATCACCTCTAGGCTCTCAAAATTATTTAAACCGATCAATTTTCGAAAAATTCAAACACATAAGATTCTACTGCCATTGACATGATATCGTACAATAATTGTTGTCGTCGTATCGTATTGAAGTTCATTTTTCCTTATTACTTTCCGAAAGTAACCTTGAGCCATTACGAACTACGCCACGTAGTTCTATCTTGGACTCGATGTTTATTTTGTATAAGGGATAGCTTATAACCCGGAAGCGCATTAGAAATTCCTGTCAAGATAACAGTATTGAACCTGATCATCATGGTTGACCAACGTCGTGTTGGACGTCACGCTCATTGGCTGCGTGCACACGAAGTGCATAGCACGCCATATTCACGCACATCTTGCTTCGAATTATGTAATACATCGTAATCAAACGTGACGGATGAAAGGATTAGCATGTTACAGAACTATTAAAAACTATAAAGTAGGCCATAGAGCAGACTTTTTTCACAACGATTATACTTTATTTCTCAAAAATATTTCATTATCTATATGTGAATTGTGGCTACAATTTAAATTAAAAATAATTTTGTTGTCTATGATATTTTATGGTTCTTCAGGATGTCGAATAAAAATGAAATACAGTTAATCCATAGCTATACTTTATTTTTAAAAATTAAATTATATACACTGTGTTTATTTCTCACAAAAATATATTTCTGTTCAGACATTTCACATAATTACAAGGCCGTGTAACAAGCGATACATTGAGCGGTAGAAATTAAAACTAACGTAAAATATTTGCGACTAGAGGCGAAAATTCATAAAAAAAACGATGCTAGCCGTAAAATAAAATATGTAAACCATTATTTATCTATGGAATATAATTACTTAATATCTCTTACTATACGCATCATGAATCTAAAATTATGTCTTTCTTAGCATTCAATGAATATAAGATAAACCACTAATTAAGATAATAATCTTAGCCAAATCAGTATAACGGACTATCTTTAATAAAGATAATTTGCTCTATTTTATGTTCGAAATTAAACAATAAGAAATTATTTATACCACGATTTATCAATAAACTATTTTTTTTTCATTAATGTGATAGAATATGGGCACAATATAGGTACATATTTTGAGCACCGCTTTACAATTAAGACATTTAAAATAAACATTAAACATCACAATAACATATAAGATATTACTATATTCTTATTTTTGCAGAAGCGAAAAGCTACAGCGCCAAGACAGTAGAATATACAAGTTTTAAGAAATTGTAATTGATATCTTTTAAAGTATAAATAATAAAATCATAATATAAGCATTGGTCTTAATCTAGATAAATAGTATGTATAGGCATAGTGTTATTTTGCTTTTCGGGCACATCACTAGATGGCGCTAAAAGGATATTTTTTTTATCAATACACTTACTTTAAATATTTTGAATACTGCTTACAATATATGTCTCTGTAAATAAAAGCGAATTTTAGACGAAGTCTTTTGAAACGTTATATTTAGCGACATACATTAATATTAATGACTAAAATCTAGCATTTTTGCTGACATCTAAAAATCACCTACTTTATTTTAATATTTCGTTACCATAACTAATTAAGTATCTAACACAAATTCATCACAATAACTTTAGAATATCAGTTTTGTTTCGTTCAATCTGCAGGATTCTCTCGTAATATCTAGAAGTTGTAATAATTATTTAGTTTATTCCTACTTTATTCGTTAACGTCACCGATGAGGCATAAATACTTATTGCAACAAGTCGTGCAACTATGACAAACTCGAGAACTTGAATCAAAATTGACGTACTTACAAATTTAGTACCTATATATTATTTCTTCAATGCTCTTACGCATCATCTAGCTGCAAGATCTATGTTGATTTTTTGCATGAGTTCATCGTGACTCTATGATACGTTTCAAGAAAAATATGTAATTATTAAATATATATGTAACTTATGTAAGGCTGTTCTCACATCGGACTATACTTTATTACTATTAATATTTCCATTAATCTTTCAAAAAGGAAAATATATTTTTTAATTTCGATATTGTATCAATAGCTCTAAAGGCTGCTCTTATAACTAACTATATAATGTATGACTTCTGTAACATGTATTCAAGTGACAAACTATTGACCTAATTTTGATTCGCCCAACATACAATATAGATTTGTCAATAAAATCTTTCAATTCATAACATGCTCGCAATATAATATAATATTTTTATATTCTATCAAATATTAATTTTATTAATTTCAATTCTGACATGACTAGAATATCAGTACCTACTACTTTAATTTAGATCCATTTTGAAATTCTATGTCTACATTTTAACTATCTAATTCAAAGTTATTTACATTATATTTGCGTACACATATCATAATTGTAAATATATGTGAATATAGCCGGAAAACCATGTGTATGAACCAATTTTATTGTGGTACTTTCAAAACTTAAACTAGACTAGCGCAAAACGGCTATTTCATCATTTTATTTATTTAGTATACATAAATGTTAAAATTATGCAACTAAATTCAGAATATTTTGTCGGTCGTTCTTTAAAAAGTTCAGTGTAACGCGGCTATGTTCACAATAAATAAGTAGGTCTACAGTGAATATTATAATGTTAATATGTACTAACTTTTTATACACATCGTTTAATCGAAACTAGAGCTTCGCAATATATTCTACCATATTTTATTCACAAAGCACATCAGTGATTTATTATATAATTAAAAAAGCTTTATATAGTACCCATCAAACGAACTATAAACATATCAAATTTTAATTAAAGAGACGATAACATCACAAATATAAGACAATTTTTTTTAACTGATCTGTAATCTTTCAGTTCGAAAATTCAATATTTTCTAACTAATGTGAAATATTATGTGACTCGTGCATTATTACCTATATAATATCAATTATATTGTGTTTCTAGTGATATTTTTTACTAAAATTGTGCTTTTGTGTATGCACACACCTATTTTTCTATACATTTCTAAATAACATCTTTTAATCATGTAGATAATATTTTAAATTATTAATATTGCTAGTTATTTCATTATAACCTTTCATAATTATATTAATGGTGAAGTTTTGAGTTCTTTTTTGTGTCTCTATTGTGGTATTTTATTCATCAATATTGATTTTATCTTAAATAAAGGGTTTTATTATTGAATCCGAATTAGAACAATAATTGAATCCAAATAGAACAATAATTTTATATCATATTTAAAGACGAATAGCTACCGTCGATATAGAGATCAATTCCGTCATTTTTTATATACTCCAAGAGAATTATGAGGAACTTTAAGACGCATTGAACATGATAGTTTATTATTTACATTGATAGTTTGATGGTTTTTCTTGTTATAAATTAATTGAATAAACAATTTTAATAATTGGAGAGCTGTGATATTTACGAGTTACAGGTGTTACATTCAGAAATGATTAGTAAGTATGACATGACAGTTTACTATAAAACACAGCTAAAAAAATTCATGTTCTGTGTAAAATTACTGAAACCGAGTAAATGCCTTAAACACTGTAACGCTGATGTTCAATAATCATTTTTTGAATCGTATGATTTTGTGCGATTCAAATTACTGTGTATTCGGTCTGAGTACTGTAATGCATATAGATCCCCGTAGTATCCTGAGCAAATCTATTACTTCCGGTGTCTTCATAGACGTAACATTCTCGTCGTTCACCTGAAACGATGAAATTTTTATTTTAGACAGACTATTATAGTGTTTAAATTATTAAAAGATTCTTATATTACATATCAGTTAGAAATATGGTAAATTGTCACCTGCAGTATGACATCTCCCGGATGCAATCGGCCATCTCTTGCAGCGACGCTATCTCCATAGACTGCCGAGATGTAGCTCTGGCCTGACTCCGGGTGGCGTTGCACGCTGAAGCCTAATCGACTGTTCCATCCTCGTGTCAGCTCAACTGTCACTATCTGTCAATGCAAACCAATGGACAAATGTGTAAAAGTTTATTAACATATACATATAACTATAGAAAATGTATTTTAATTAAAATAAGCACCGTAGCTTCTCAATAAATAACGTAAAAGTATTGTATTAATAAAGAAACTAAATAAATGATAATTTTGAAATACCGTGGGTTCAGTGCCCTCTGCTTTAACTGATGTTTCTGGATTTATATTTTCTTTTTGAACAGATTCCATATTTAACTTTGGTGTTGCATCTGTTACTAGAGGTTTAATTTTTCGTTCGTTATCGGGCGATAATGCCACACCTTTCCATTTCCTTAAACCATTGCCTGAAACCACGTTTATGATTAGTTTTGCTTAACTAATGAAAAATCTATTTCTACATTAAGCTTTTTGTTTTTTTTTCGTATAAAATAAAAGTTATTAATACTAAAAAGCTTTTAAAAATAAATAGGGAAAAACCCAAATAATCTATAATAAAATGTTATTTCATTTACCATCGTCTTTTTCCGAAGCACTATCCGTAGTTGAGCTATGTAATACTGCACTTTGGTACGTTGGATTAGAATGTTTGAATCTATCATCGCTCGACAGTTCCGCTGGCATTGACACTGGTTCATCCGAATCTACTGGAAACGCCGGCTCGTATATTTGTTGCTCCTGATATGCGTTTGGCGCATCCAGGGTATCATTACCAAAATTGTTTATCTCGTAGTTCTGTGGTATGACTGAAAATATTACACAGATTACAAAAATATTTTTAACACTTATAGCAATATGAGTGGACTTTATGGTTTATGTCATTTGCTAGAGGTGCTAAGTGCTGCGATGTTAATTTTGTAGAAAATATATTTTTGAAAGCGACTACGTCTTAGATACAAAGTAGGCCTTTGTTTAGTAAGCGTATTGCAAGCTTGAAATTAGCTAGAACTATCTATTGAACTAGCACTAAAGAAATCTATTCTTCTAGTTTGTTTAGATAAAAATATTTTTCAAAGGATTTAAATATTCGATTAGTCAAAGCTGACTGATCTAAAATTGTTGCATAATTTGCTAACTAAATGCCTATTATACTATGTATGCTTGTGAAGTAGTTTTAGTTTGATCAACATATTAATGTAAGGAGCTAGTTTTATGGTATCCAAAGGCATAGCGTGTCACCATAATTCACAACTGGTAACTGAGGCGGATAAGCCGCTGACTGAAGAACAAGAATTTGTTTACAAAGTTTTGTTTCACGGAATGTTTTCCAGTATCTCGTTGGTATTCTCAGATTCGGTCCGAATGAAAGTCTTCAATCAGCGTATGATGGTTAATGATGTCACGGGTAATCGCCGACAGTTCTCACCTGTCAGGCTCAGTTTTTGGTCTCTACACGAGGGCGGAGTCGTGGGACTTGTTAGCACTGGTTTTTTAAGTTTTGTATTAACCAGTTGTTTTACTTTATTTTCATCAGATCCATCCTCTGTTGGACCTATGACTAAAGAGCTAGGCCTATCTGGACGAAAATCTAATGGTGTTGTTTCACATACTTCATCAATTTTGGGTTGTACAGAATTTGTTTCATCTCTTGATTGAATACAATCATCTGTAGAAGTCGGTTCGTACTTATTGTCCAAATAAATTGGACCATTAATGGTTTTAGATTTGAATCTTTTTGAAAGAAGACGTTTCCTAATAGAGTGAGACCGAGAAAACCGTTGCGTTTTAGATCTTTGAATTGGTAAGTGTTTGTTGTTTGTTAAAGCTTGGCTAGTTGTAGCAAAGCTTGTCTGTTTATAGTCTGGGCTGTCTAAAAATTTTGGATCATCTTGTCCTCGTTTATCTTTGAATATTGATGGTAACTGACCATCTTTATAAATTTTTTCCAATTCACCTTTAGTAAAAGAACAAGTGCAAGGTAGGCGTTGTAAAGAGTCATTGATTTTTTCGGAAATCTCCGATGGCTCATTTTCCTTCATGTTGCGGTCTTGTTCGAATTTAAAATTAAGAGGGCTTACTACATTTTCATAATAATTTTCAATTACATTAGGATCTAAGGCTGACGTTTTTTCTTCCATCTTGTCAGTAATGGCTGGTATGTTTTGAGAATTATTTGTAGTCTTATCGTCTGGCTTCAAGCCTATTGCATTACAATAATTATTGATCGATTCTGTTAGATATTGTTCCATCTCATCTAAATTTGATTTTAATATGAACAAATCATCACGCACACCACGACTTGTATAGCTTTCATCTGATGGTGGTTTTTCATCAATTTGTAATGACGTTTGCTTGTCCAATATTTGATGGGATTTTTTTGTGCCCTTTTTTCGTGGAGGTCTTAAAGGAACGTTTAGATCCTGATCTGTTTCTTCTTTAGTATTAGATAATGGTTCTGTATCTTTAAGTATTATTTCAGGCTCATAAGTTACCGCTGGGAGACATCTACATGGTATTAAATTGTCTTCAATAGACTTCTCTTCAAGATACACTGATGAATTTGTTATTTTAGTTATTACTAAATTTGGTTCATCTAATGTGTTACTTCTTATTGGTAAATCTGTTGCTGTGTTTCTTACATCTTCGCATCGCGTGTAAAAGTTACAAGTGCAATGTTAGAATATGGTCTTTAAAGAAAACATAATACTTTCTACGATAAAAAATAACATGCCTAAATAAGTATAATTAAGTGACCATTAGTCAAATTATTTTGTAACCAATAAAGGTGACATAGGCTGAGTAAATAAAAGCAAAGTAAAATATCTGTTTCAATTAACAGAGTTAATTATAAGACTTTTCACGTTGGCTCTATCAATTTCTATTATGGGTCCCGGTAATACAGGACCAAATCTCGGTCGATTTTTTGTAAATACCTCAGTGTTATTAAGAAGCATACCATTGGGCTGTTCATAATGATTGTTGTCCTTAGTGAGTTTGCGGAATTTTCGCGGGGAAAGACAGGGTGAGCGCATTACATCAGCAGAGTCCGGAGTCAAGCGACGTGCCGCGAGGTCACACAGCATTGACACTGCTTCCGCTCTGTCGAAGATATATTTCCTTTTATATGACTAGAGAATTTAAGATAGCATAGACGTGAAAAATGGTAAAATGACTTAAATAGCAAATTATATTTTACAATTCCGTGAATATCACTTGCACAGAACAATTTATACAAGTGATAGAATGTCCTTATAGTCTTTACGATGTAATTTATATAATTCTGACCCATTAACAATAGATTTTATTAATAATAAAAAAATATTAAACCTAGGCTATTGCATACCTTAATGGTGGTTTGGGTTTATTCAATGGAGGATCAGAATCCGTGGGACCCTCTTCCTTGGGCGACATGGGTGAAAGTGGCGTTGCAGCGTGGTCCCGGTACAAGCGAAGTCTGACCTCTGAACCACAAGCTCTGAGGAAGGCCACTGCCTCAGCGTGGGACATGTTTGACATAGATGTGTCGTTTACCTGGAATATGGAGAATATCTTTTGTAGGGCATTAAATTAATTATTATAACTAAAAATTTATCGAAAAACAGTTATAGTTATAAATTAAATTTATTGTCAGATTTATAATGATCCTGAAAATAAGAGTAGTGATGTATTTTATGTATAGCAGGCAACGAGGTAGTCGGGTTTTCCTATAATAAGAGATATCCGCTGCCAATGGACAAGCTAGACACAATCCGTGCCGTGGTTCTGTTGCCGGTATTTTACGCTGCTTAATTGGCACACTAAACTTGGAGGTGTCCGGAATTTTCACTCACTGTCATTATTCACGTATTCTATGAGCTCGTTCTTTATGAATTTGTGCAATAAGCCTGTGATTGTATGAATCAAAATTAAGAATAAAATATAGTTTATGACTCACTGCAACGATCCTGTCACCCGGCTGTATTCTTCCATCACTCAACGCTGGTTCACGAACCAAGGCCCGCACATAATGCCCCAACGCGCTATGATCTTCCTTCCGAAGGGTAAAACCCAAGGAGCCGTTCACCTTTGTCATCACTATATCGAACTCCTGAAATTAGAAATACAAGAATTAATCTCGATAATAAAAATACACAAAATTATATACAATGGGTACCTAACTTAATAATGAATAAAAGAGACTGTTTTTTAGTGTCTACCCTCCTAGTAGGTTTCGTGACGTTACATAAAAAGGACAAATAATCTGCCGAATATTTTAAAATAAGTTGTTGACCCTTTGAAAAAATACGAAACAGAGTCTAACTCACGTTTCCAAGAACGTTACATATTAATGAAGGTTACAATAGCATCAAGAAATCGTTAACGAAGTTAGACCCTCATTTGAATAGAAAAATAAATCACGCAAGACGTAACTTTATGCAAACGAGTAATAAACTATCTCGCTCCCGAAGCTTTCATTTGCAAATGTTGATATTTTTATGAGACATAAAAACCTTAAAGTCACCTCACGCAACCAAATAAACCTTGAGTTTGATAAATTAATTTTCGATATCGTCTGGGTAAAAACATGCAATTAAAATCACATAAAACAGCTAATGCCAAGAGAATTAATTTTAATATTATACTCAAGGTAAATAATAATATAACTTACCATAGAAATTACTTATTATTAATACCTTTTTATGAAATATTTAATGGAACTAAATTTTACAATATTCAGTTCATGTTTACGTGTTAATTTACTCAAATTCTCTTCTACATTCCAAAAATAATATAAAAGGGACAAAGTAAATAATATTCATCTAAATAATTCTCAAAGTAGCTTCTCCCGGGGGTTCAAATCGCTGCGGATTTGAATAAAATATCGCCGTAGTTACTCTGGGATAGTGGCAAAATGGCGAAAGAATTATGTAAATTACTCTAGTTGTTTTAAGGATTAATGATATGAATTAAATATTTGAATCAAATCTTAATAAATTCAAAATCTACTCTTAATTTGTGAGTAAAATTAACCGGAGCTAGTTAATTTGCTGATTGTTCTCAGATTAGGGTACACATTCTACTCGTAACAGATGTTCAAGTTGATAGTCTATTCTATATGAATAATATAATTATATAAATGTTAAGACGGATTTTTATAAAGAAAAAGCACCAGACCTTAACTTACACATCATAATTTTGTTTCAAATCGGCTTATCAATAAGTATAATCACAGTACGGTCAGTGTTTTGTTTATTTACAGACACATCAATGTTTACGAGCACAAACTTTATATTTCCAATCGTATTTAAAAATAAGCATAAAAGTGTAGGCATCAGTCGAAATATGATTTGCCGAGCGCTAAACCATAAGCATAGTTGTGAAGTCGCCATTAGCTAAATACTTTTGCGATATTTCACTTACCACCGATCCATCATCCTGCGAGCGTGAACAGAAAGCGTTATTAAATGCAAGGGAATGGGTTCTAGCAATATTAATATTAATTAATGTTTTAAGTACAGGTGCACGAAGTGAAATGTATTAATAAATTTTAATTAAAGTACTTTTCAACACTTCACTTTCATACTTTTAAACAAATATTACCATTTCTCGTATAGTTACTTTCTCGAATATATTTTGTAGGTAAAGTTGCTACCTTATGTTGCTTATAAAAACTTATAGCATTAGTAATACAATATAATTTTAAGTATTTTAATTATAATGCGGGCAACGGAGCAGGAGGATCCCCTCTATGGTAAGAAATATCTGCTACTTATTAGCAACTGCGCTATAATCCGTGATTTGGTTGTGTCACCGGCTTTCTACGCCGCTTGAGTACAGTACAATTTCTATTTCACGCTGGTATTCTGTATGTCCGTGGTATCACTACCTACGAGCTGTCCCAATTATTGCGTTAGCATGGCTTTGTCATGAGAAAGACACAGTTAAGATACTCGTCTGGCCACTGTCAAATCCTTCCAAAGACCGAATATATTAGTCTTTGTCACGTATTTTTATAAATAGAATAAAAATTTACGTAACTATAAACACTCAATTATGATTAACTTTAAAAAAATTTAAGACAATTGTTTTCAGGCATTATTAAATAAATTCAACCTTTTCAATGTGAAAAACGATGGCTTACGTCTTTAATAATCGTTACGCAAACATATCTGCGGATAAACAATATGACGCTGAGAGAGCATAAACACACATCATTAGAACAGCCTTCTATTCTAAGTCTCGCTTAAAAAAAAAAACTAAACCAGTGCCTCAACTGAAAGCCATATAAAATACTAAGCCATATTTACAACGGTAATTCTGCATTTTACAAGAACCGGGCAAGTAACACGAGCTATTATAATTATTGCGAAGCCCGAGGACTTTATGTGCACTTTAATTATGTAAATTGAGACAGGAGACACTGCTCTCTGAATAATTGATGGATTTAAGGCATGTTCGGCCGAAGAGCATCGTTCATTATATGAAATTATTTATGTCTTGATCTCTACTTTGGTTCAGTTTATGGATCCGTAGTTAACGCAAGCGAAAAGATGCTTCTCATCACGAATGTAGACTTCATCGAGACATGTATGCATATATATTTTCAATAAACCTCTAATTTTTTTTATGACGTCAAAGTGCCGTCGAGTGGATAAAGTTTTTCTTTTTATAATTAATTTATGTAAAATTTTTGCGTTCAAGAAGCAGGTAATATAATACAAAGTCTAGCTTAATTAAGAATATAATCTAATAATCTATGACTATCAAGACCCGTTTTAACTTTTAATATCGTTACTATAATATATATATATACACTAACTTTACTAGCGAATAGTCTAACTACATTGAATACTACTCCCACTGTACCTTTGTGTCACTGTTTTATTAATTCGAAAATTGTTTAAGGAAGAGCGTATTTCAAAGTGCAAATTTAATTATAGTCGCTAACCGCATAAAGTAAACGATACATCTAAACAATAAACTTTTTTTTAAACCTTACCCCATATTGAATATCATATATTGGCAGTGGTCGGTCCAGATCGGGTAGCTGAAGATCGTGTCTTCTGTCGTCTTCTGGACTGGCATCTCTACGCCCACGCCCTTCAGATGACGACGTAGTCGCACTACTTGTTGTTTGAGATAATCTGAAACCAGTCTCTGTACAATTACCATGCTGTTGGTAAGTGTTATTAAAATGTTTGAATTTATTTTATTTATATTCAATAAATCGTTATTTTTTTAGCTTCTGTAACTAGCAAATACAGTTTTGTCAGTGACAGTGTAATGTTGTGTTGCCGAAATTCAGACGCAAGATGCAAGAGTCTTGTAAATGCAAGACCAAGACCAAGACCGCCTAATTTCTGCAAGACACAAGACCAAGACTGACCCTGCATGACTTATGCAAGAACAAGAGTAAGCCTACAAGACTCTTGCAGAACTTGTACAGTTTCACGGAGTACGTAGATATAACAGTTCGGGTACGGGTATCGTAGAACTCTTTTATTAAATTTATATATTATATATAAGTATTATATATATTATAAGTAGAAGATGCAATCTCTTTCTAGACATATATTGTTCTTTAAAATACATTCATATTATTGTAATTAATTTGTTTTTACATGGTTTGGCACATTTAAGCTTATTAAACGTAAGTTTTTAAAGAAACAGTCTCTCCTGGGAAACGGCATACAGCCAGTTGATAAGCATATTGTGGCAGTTGATTTTTCGAATTTCTCATTAAATCTTTTGACATTTATAAATCTGGTTGTCTATGTCTGTTTTAATTCAAGCTCCAAATGTTCCTATTCCTATAGGTTTTTCTAACTTAAGTAAACTTCAATAAATAGGAATAGTCTAATAAGTAACTGCAAGACTGGCACGACTCTTGCTGCAAGGCCAAGACCAAGACCAAGACTCGCTAAGTCTGGTCTTGGTCTAGCATTTGGGCAACACTAGTGTAATGATATTTACACTAGTGTTGCCAAGAAAGTGTTGAGCAAGAATATAAACGAAGTTCAAAGGGAGATACAACTTATAACTATTCTCTATATAAATATAGAGAAAACACTTTGATAAGTCTTGTAACAATCACTGGATTTATCAAATTACTTGTCAACGAAGAATTTTACAGCTGCCTGGCAATTTTGATTCAAGTTACGGTGACGTCGCTATTGCTTTCAATTGACGAGGCGAAATAGCTCTATAGATAAAGCTAGATTGGTAAATAATTTGGAAAAAAAGTTATTGATACATAAAATAAAGCCTCAGAAAAAAATTATATTCGCTACAATTGGTCGAGTGTACCTGACATGTAACGGATGGCAATTGAGTGGATCCAGGGGCAGTTGTTGTGGATGGGGCGTCCTGGCTGGTGGTGTGGGGGGATCTGGCGGTGTGATACTCTCTAGTACGTCGCTGGGAGGTCGGCAGACGCGTAGCTCCACGCGAGCTTCGGCTGTGCGGAGCACTTCAAGTGCTTCCTGAAATATATATATGACTATATTTTACTATCATCATCAACCAATTAAGTCCACTGCTGGACATAGGCCACCCTTATAGATGCCCACCTATTCCGATCTTGAGCGATCTGGATCCAGCGGTAGCCCGCGACCTTTATGAGACCTTTTTTTCCGGTATGCGGTCGCCACTTGAGAACCTATCATCCCCATCGGTTCTTTTAATAATAATATATCTTGTATAAAATGAGTCCTATTACTTTTTTTATCAAAACAGAGGCAAACGAGCAGTAGGCTCTTCTAAGATAAGCGGTCCTCTGCTTCCGCGAGTACGTTACCGGTATTTTGGGAACAGGTACATTCTTTTTTTGAAGGTCCCCAAGTTACATTAATTTGGAAATACCTATGCAGGCAGCTGGCAGCTGATTTCATAGAAATAATATTGTTATTAATATTGCAATAATTTTTTATTGCTAAAGATTCCCATAATGCATGTAATTTTGTTTTTATTTGATGTTTGTTTGTTTTATAGATTAGAACTCCTGCCTGTGTCATAATGTACAGATTTATTTTATTATTTAACTAAAAATTTCGATTTATTTACATGGAACTATTGAATAAACCCGTGGGACAGCCATGCTTAAGCATAAGCTGACACACTAATTAGACAGGCTCGTCCGAAATGCTACCACGGGCTCACAGAATAATGAGGACCTTAAAAGTGCCGCTTAAGCGACGTAAAAAGCTGGCAACACAACTAATGCGTGGACCGTGGCGCGGCTGTTCATGGACGGCGCTGTTCTCTTACCATATAGGAGACCCAACTGCTCCGTTGTCCACTATAAACGGAAAAAAAATCTTATAAAATTATTTCCTCGTCTTAATTTACAAGTTACATATTTGAAAACTATTATGCCTTCTTTGTGCATTATTATTTGCATATGCTGTTAAACTTAATAAAAATCTTTGTCTATCTAAGTGCTGAGTGATAATCACATAGAACGTTAAGTTTATAACGCTGGTAATAAAAATATGATCGTAACCGCTTTTATATTACCATAGTTAAAGCATCATGTACACTTATTGTACATAATTTATATGTATAAATATACATAGAGAAAATATCGCCGTATGTATATAATTACTTTCTAGCAGAATAATTTTAAAAAATCACATATCTGGCAAATTGTTATACCTATTCAAATTCCCAATATATAGGTTATAAATCCATAGAAGCGTTTAGATAATGTACAAACAAGTTTTTTAAAATATTTATTGATACATATTTAACAAACAAAATTTATACTTCATTATTATTGGTTTACATAATATATAGATCAAGACAAAAGATATTTATTCAAATAATTATAATTATGTAAAAAACTGTGTATTGTTAACTAAAATATAATGCAACAAACATTTTATTTCTACATGCTAAAGCTGGAATGGCTTCGTCTGGCAAAAATCTTAAATTTCTCACGATTAAGAAAAGATAAATTGAATATTCAGTGATATGCCAGTCACTCACAGGCATATTAAATTCGTACTAACGGAGCTCCGATTACTTAAAGATTACGTATAATACGGGATAATCGTTTACTTAAAGAAGCATTTATCACAATAATCGCGTTAAAGAAGGTACCGAGTCGAGTATAATAAAGATCATAAAACAACCGCCATCTAAAGCTTTATTACAGCAATTGCAATTAACAGTGCGCCGTCCAAATTAGTCCAGACTTAATTAAACACTGTTAGATTCGCAGAACTATCTGCAGAAACTTATGTTTGAAGAAAACTTCAGTCTTTAATTAAGAAGTGAGTTATCGTTTTACTGAGACCCTTGTGATTACGTACCACTTCATCTAAAGACATTTGTGACGTCAACAGCTTTGGGTTTCAGCCAAGATCTAAGCTAGCAAACACAATATAAGTTAGCGGAGTATTTCTGTATGTGTCCGTTGAACATTTTCATAGTCACCTATGTATGTATCTTTCTTTCGAATGCTTTTACAACATTTCTTAAACGTCCAAACCATTTAAAACGGAACTTTTTTTACATGCCCGCGTTCTGCACATTTTCGTTACTATAATTTAAAAGGTACTGGCCCTTTACAAAATAATCAAAGGAAAAATCATGACCTCTTAATATTCATAGATTTACATAGAAAATATAAACATGTTTACAAACTTATTAACAGAGAATACAACAAATATTTCTAGAATATGAATATCTCTTAAATATTAATTTTTTGTTGTTTAGTAACTGAGCCGGCACATTTCTTTTATGGTAAGATATCACCGCCGCCCATGGAAAAACCCGTGCCATAATCAGCGCTTTGGTTGCGCGCTGCTAGCTTTCTTCACCGATGGAACGATATAATTTCACGGTCTTTTGTTATTATAATTTACTAACCGAAACATAGTACAAGTACCGTTTCAACGCCGAGTATTCTGTGAGCTCTAATTTTAACTTTGAGCGAACCGGTTCAATTAGTGCATCAGCATATGCTACCGCACGACTCCCTCACGGGTAAGACGGTATTAAAGACACTCGCTCGGCCACTGTCAAGCTCTTCTAAAGACCGAATAAATTACAATTTTTTTATTACCTACGACGGTGAATTTTATTGTGGATAAGTTTTTATAAAACTAATTATTATATAAATATTTCATTTATAAATTATCATATCCAAAAGTCAAATACTATTGAATAACAAATTAACTTTGCAACATGGATTGGCCAATCAATTATTAAAATTGACACTCGCAATGAACGAGATCAGTTGATGAGGCAACTCAATATATTCGAAATACTGACCTATTATAGCGTAACACAATAGTTTGTGGCCATTATATTAATTACTAGATATCTGCGAATTCGAATGCTTTAAAAGAATAATAATAACAAATTGGATAAACAATACTATTAAGCTTACAAGTTCAAATTTAGAATGAACACATTTGAATATAGAGTTAACAAACGTGTCAATAGTAAATGTAGTCTATGCTGGTTTTATATTTTTGTGTCTATGAGTTTATCTATGTTCAATTTGAGTTTGAATTTACTACAACTTTGCATCTATGGTTAGATGAGTTTATCTATGTTCGATTAGGGTTTTAATTTATTACAATCTTCGCAATTACGCACTATAATATTGTTACAATCCCGTAAATTTAGATAATCACGATTTAGTATCTGTTTCATTGATTTTCTTTATGAGATTATTTATTTCGAAACCAGAGTCTACAGCGCTCCATACAAAAATGAGCCCTTACCACGAAGGCGGTTGCAAATAAAAAACAAATGAAAATTGACACGAAGTGCTCAATAATCGAATAAGGTCTGCCATTTTATATAGGATTTTATTAAATTGCGTTGGCCATAACGTAATCTCGCACCGAGAACTCCGCTGACCGACGATGAGAAAATATTATTGAATTCCAACAGCGCGGCAGGCAATATTGGATTTTTATTTCGTTATGTTTTCATTTATTTCATATAACTGAAAGTGGCCAATACATATTAACTTTACAATAAAGAATCGCTCGCTTTGTTTTACTACATATATAGCATTTATGAAGGACAAATAATTAGAAATATCGAGGCTGAATATACATAGATGCTGAGATATTAAAATCGTTTAATATGTTATAAAACAACGTCTTATGTTTCTTGCATTGATTAATAGTATTCCATAACCGTGCAGGCAGCGAAGCTCTTACAACCTTAGGAAAGATAGTTGAATAATGTAGAATTTGTAACACATATACGAAATTAATTCGCTCAACCTGTTTTAATTACACGACGTAATTTATAAAGGAATTAGGATTCACGTCACGAAGAGCGTCACATGCGAATGTATAGTAGTACTCTAAATACGTGAGGAGATTTACGAAGAACTGACATTGTAACAGTCAAAAGTATGGTCGTGACGTACTTGTACTCTTAAGGTGGTAGGTAGGTACTGTGTTTCGCAGAATTAATGACGATAACGGATGCCCTTACAAAATGCCGCTTAGCCTATAGCATAACCAATGCGCGGAGTGTAGCGCGGATGTCTATGGGTGGCGGTATTTTTTTACCATATATGTAGAAGACCCACCTGCTCCGGTGTTCGCTATACCATTAAAAAATACTTTATAAATGTATTGCAAAATACAATTCACATGTTACTAGAACCATTTGCTTATACAGAAATTACGCTATATGCTAAATAGGCGAAGACAATCAAAGGAACCAAACCAAATCTTCATTTATTTTTCGATTTGTTTTATGTCCCAAAACCGCCTCGCCCATTAAATCGAATCGTTGATGTATCTATCCCATCTAACAGTGGTTAACCTAATTATGTGAACACTTAATAACGAAAAGTCTTAAAAAATATAAATTCACGCGATCGAAGTCGTGGGCAGAATCTACTTATAAAGCCTTAGCACTTTACAGTTTATGTGTCGTTTCGGTATGACTCGCTGCGAGCTTTGGCGTTTTCATAAAACTTTTTACGTTTATTACAGCCTGGAAAATATGGCTACAACAGATTCCAATTGTTAAAATGGCAATGTTTATTTTGTTGATGGGCTATTTCAGTGTTTCCCATTTGACAGGACGCGACTCGGTAGCGGCCTATCAAAATAATACCTACGGAAGCAGAATTCCCACTTTTGTTTGATATAATAGTACAGATTGAACCTTACTAGTATCATAATGACAAAATAAATGTATTTTTTGAATGAAAATCTTAAAAATTACCGGTCCGAATTTAAACATTGTTTCATTGTTAGAAAGAAACAATGGAAAAAAGTGATATATATGCTATGTGATTTAGAGACGAGCTCTACACACATCTATACTGTAAATAAACTTATTAACATTGGGAAATTGTTTACACTTATATTAAAAAATGTTTTTATTAAATTTAAAAAAATAAAAGATTTCCGTTAAAAAATGATAAAAAAGATCATCTAATTAAAGTAGATTCGTTTTATTTTAAATAATGAAGTGATAATATAAAATTATCAGAGCAGAACATCAAATAATTTATCTAAATTAAACAAAGGTTTTCGCATGATGTAACAATGGTTTGCAAATGACATAAACTCGTTAATGATGATAAAAGCCTCAATAAATCATGCTATAATTAGTTGTAGAGTAGTTTTTGTTCATGAATAAAGGAGTAGTTTTGGTTCATTTAAATTCACTTTAACACTTGCGTAAATAATGTTACGAAACATAACTTTTATTCTTTGTTTTTGGATCTACTATACTTACTCTATATTTTTTTATCAAGTCTTTTATTTGATATACCTATAAAATAAATTTAAGTGTTTGGAAGATGTTTCTGATTCCGGTTTTTTAATGGTACTTCGCTTTACGTTCTAATATTGATATTTACAATAAGTCAAATATAATTTGTTCATTTAACTGAAGCGCCTGAAAATCTCCGGTAAAAATTCTTATTAAAATAATAATATAGCTACTTACATAAGTACTTAGGCCAGCAAGTGGTACTCCATTCGCTGAAAGAAGTAGATCCTTGGGTGCGAGTTGACCGGTCCTCCAAGCTGGTTGCGGAGGGTACAGCCGTCGGATCCTCACCAGACCTCCACCTCCACAGACAGACATGCCTAGTCCTCGGCCATCTTTCTCCACCACCACCGTAAATGTGTTATCTACGAATAAAAAGTAGGCCTTTATTAGAACTAAAAACACGTGAATTTATATGAAGCCATTTATTTTATAAATATTCAAATTATTGTGAACATTTTCTAATATCTCTAGATTGTAAGACAACGTAATTGTGTATTTTTTATCGTATAGCGGAGAACGGTGCAGATGGGTCTCCTGTATGGTAAGAGAACACCGCTGCCCATATACAGCCGCCCCACACTCCGCTCATTGGTTGTGTTGCCGGATTTTACTCCAATATCCTCACCAACTCAACGAAATACAGTATAATCACAGTTTCACGCTGAATATTCTGTGAGCAATTGGTTTCACTTCGGAGTAGCTGCCCCAATTTGTGCGTCAGCAAATGCCTCAGCAAGGCTCTCCCACAGGTTCAGAAAATGTAAGTAATGTGCAGACTTTACTATTAAAAATATGTTTGAAATGTTGAAAGGATGAAATAAACATTAACTAACGTGGAAGGTGCGCTCAGCACAATGTGCCCTTTCGAACGAGTCGCCTTGGGGGAAGGGTTGTTTGGTTTGAGTTTACAATGTGTGCACTCTTGTTAGTTCAGGGCCACTGGTACGCACGCAACATCAAATTGTATTAGAGGTGTTCTAGGGGCTTAGACACTTATAAAGCTTTAATTGTATCGTTTATAATATGTAAAACAAACTATATCCCGCAACTCTAGAAAAAATAAATTGACTTTCTTATTTAATGTCGAAATTATAGCAACAGATTGTGAAGCAGCGCATTAAAAAATAAATAATAAATGTAAGAATAACTAGTATCGCTAAATAAGCACATAAAACCATGATTTCTATATCATCATCATCATCATCATCAGCCTATTCAAGTCCACTGCTGGATATAGGATATGGATATCCCCCACGTCATGGAGGGTTACTATGCCTTAATCACCACTTATGAATTCTATATAATTTATTTAATTGCAAAAATTTTATAATCCATGTATTTAACAATGTTTATAAAATAAAATACTTGTAGGATTTAGATACTAGGCAGGTAGGTTTGTACTTGTGGGTAGAAAACAGATGCGATAGGCGAAATCGTATTGAAAAATCTAAAAATACATTTATATCGGTGAATTTTCCAGTTCAATATTTGTTTACTCAGTTGCTTTTCCGAGCACACGGAAAATGTCGATTCATGGTCAATTTCCGTTTTATACGCCGCCACAGAGGTAGGACATGAATTAAACATTATCCAAGATATATAATATACTATAAAAAGGATTTTGTTATTATGGTGAATTATTTTAATAGAAGTTACATATAGTAGGAACACTTTAAATTTATCTTCACTATGGCCATAGCTATAAAACAAAATAGAATAGTATTATTTTATTAAGTAAAATAATACTATTCTAATAAGAAGTAAAATTTTTCCTAGAATAATTTCCTTGAATAAAATCTTGGTTATTTATAAACTAGATTTTCTTTAGTCTTTCACTGAAATCCACATTTAAATAACATTAAAGTTTGTTTCTTCTATAGCAGACAACGAAGCAGGTGGGTCTCCTATATGGAAACAGAACACCGCCGCCCATTAACAACCGCGCCATAATCCATTGGTTGTGTTGCCGGCTTTTTGGCCGCTTAAGCGGCACTTTTAAGGGCCTTCGATATCCTCACTCACTCTGCGATACACAGTATAAGTACCGTTTCACGCTGATAGATTCTGTGTAAAGTGAATAATAACGAAAGTGTCGTTTTTGAATACAGTTTACGTAAATTCGTTTTTAACTTCACAGGATCTCAATACGAGAAGCTTTAATTTCTGTTTAATCTTATCCTTTCGCATTAATATTCTAGTTAGAGTTTTAGGGTATTTTTTATAGTATAGCGGACAACGGAGCAGGTGGATCTCCAATATGGTAAGAGAACACCGCCCATGAACAACAAACTTTTTATAGAATTCATATTTAAGCTTTTTTATAATTTTGTACGAGTTTATGTATATAGAGCCTTTTCTAATATATAACAACATTTTATGCTTTGAAGATTTAATGTTAGTCAAAACATTTACGTGCACATCGAAGATAATACTAGTCTACCACTTTGAGATAAAGAATCAATTGTAACCACAAGTATCGAAACCAATATCTAGTGTCATGTAGATTCCCTCAGCTGTTTGATATTTGCGCGTCATGAAAATTATTCAGAGAAACACGTAAAACTGAACCTGGATATTATTACTGTGTTTTGTAGAGTGAGTGAGGATATCCGAGGCCCTTAAAAGTGCCGCTTAGGCAGCGTTAAAAACCGGCAACACAACTAATGCGCATAGTGTGGCACAGTTGTCTGTGGGCGGCGGTGTTCTCTTACCATATAGACGACCCACTTGCTCCGTTATCCGCTATAGAATAAAAAAAACCTAGTATAAGCGGACCTCCGCCCAAGCACACTCTTAGCATTTGCAGAGCCGTGGATTCTTTGTCAGCCTTTACGGAATAGTAACGCTTTGTTTTAAGATCCCCAATTCGTATTTGTTTGGATATACCTCTGCTGGCAGCTCGTTCCACTGAGTGATGGTGCGCGGCACTAAATGCCTTATAAACGTTTCGTTACACATAACACAAATATATAATCAAATATTCATGAGACCAAACAATAATAACTTTTTCCGGAAGAATATAAGCGATGTTTATGGCGTGTGTACAGCTGTTGCACAAAGGTGTAATAAATCAATGTAAAGGTGAAGTCTTGTAGCCTAAACTGGGAATCGGGCCAGGCCTGTTATTCTGTATTCCTGTTATTCTGTAACAGTTCATATTTTAAAGGGTTTTACGGCTTTGGCTACCCCTTCATTTTTAAATATGCAAATTGGTACAAACTGTGCTTGTCAAATGTGCAATTTTGACTACATAACACTTAATCGTGTTTCATTGTCCTCTTTTTTAATCGTATAACGAGTGATACCGCACGCGGTTCTCCTCTACAGTGAAAGATCACGAACGCTCATGTGCAACCGTCACAATCCGCGCACATCACATTTCTATGTTTATTGTTTAACCTAAAGTTAATTCAAAAATAATTCAATAATTCTGTGAAATATTGGCATTTAGTTACACCGAAAAGTTTATCGGTCATCGCAAATCTGTCTCTGCTACTTACTGTAGTTGAAACATAGATTTTCTGAAATAAATATTGTCACGAAGGCGTGTGATAAATCGTGACCCAATAACTTTGGCAATAACGAAACTATGAATCACTAACATGTAACTGTTGTTCGCCTTACAAATAAAATATGCTTTTTATATAATTTTTCTTTAATAAAATGATAAAGTTATATATAAAAGTTGCTTAGTTTCAATCGATACTATATGTAATCAAAGTAACAGAATATTTATGTTGTTCCTAAAAATATCGTAATCATGACCGTGGCCAGGCAAAATAGATAAATTTTTGCCACGTCATACCACTGACAGTTAGATTTACAATAAATCGTAGAACCAATTTCAAAATAGTTTATCCGAAAATAAATATGCATGAAAACTATTTCTCATGTAAAAAGTATTAGATAGTTAAGAAATTGATCATAAGATAGAATCATAAGATCACCCGTGGGAGAGCCATGCTGAAGCATATGCAAACGCATTAATTTTAAAAAATTTCAAAATTTCTCCTCCGAAGTGATACCACGGGCTCACAGAATACTCAGCGTGAAACGGTACTAGTATTGTGTTTGGCAGAGTGACTGAGGATATCGGAGGCCCTTAAGAGTGCCGCTTAAGCGGCGTAAAAAGCCGGCTACACAACCAATGCGCGGACTGTGGCGCGGTTGTTTATAGGCGGCGGTGTTCTCTTACCATAAAGGAGTCCCACCTGTTCCGTTTCCCGCTATAGAATAACAAAAAAAGAGTAGATTGTTTATTATATACATCACGTAGACATGTAACAAGAAAAACACCACCAAAACTGCATTTAAATGATAACTGAAGGTTCCATTTCATTTTTGAATATAGAAAACGGAATTCGGTTATTCCGGAAAAGGCAGCTCGGATGCGCATCATTAGCGTGATATAAAATATAAATGAGGCTCCCGAGGTATTTGCGAATGTGAAAACGGCACCATTTCAATCCAGAAAAGGTATTTCTTCTTTAACTATAATATTTTATTTAAATTTTAATATTCTCCATTTTAACTGGTGGAAATTGCATAATTGACTATCTTATTAAATTCTTTATTCTTTTTAAATGTTCTACATGAAATGGGTGACTTGTAAATTATTCCTATTACACACACATTTCTTGTGATACTAAATTAGCTACGCCTAAAATAAGATGGCGTAGGTAGACGTATTTTACATCAATCATCATGTTTTAAAATCCAACTTTACAATCGCGCAAAACATAATATAAATCATGTTAAACAATAGTGCAGCCCTATCAACTGATACGGATCACTAGTCAAGTTTACTTCCGTGATACTTCAACATAATTCTAGTACATGTATAACAAATATCGATTTTTCTAGTAACACTAGAAATTACACGAAAAATCTGAGTTACTCTAAACATGGGCGTCACATTTTTGAAATAGACATGAAATAATCTTAATTTTCTTTTCTATCACAATAATAAAAACTATTATACCTTTTTATATTAATTATAATACTTAAATACTGATAGTATAAGAAAAAATACTCGGCTGTACAGGCATACAGATAGATATAACTAGATATAACTTTCAGAATACTTGCAAGGAAAAGATTTATGTGCAGGTAGTGGTAATAATCTACACATACATATGTATAAAAATGAATTACCGATCGTTTGCCTCGTTAAAACTCCAGAATTGTTCGACAATTTTGGTTTTGAATTGTTTTTATAAAATGAGAAAAGATTTTTACAGCGAAAACATAAAAATAATCCAATGTTTGTGCTAGTGAAACATATTTCCCTGTAGTTAAACCCAATTCATTCCTTTTTTTTCATTTGACGAGATTTTACACATATAAAAGCAAAAACAAAGCTCATCGGGTCATTTCGTCAATTTTTTTATGCTAAAGCAGACAACGGTGTAGTTGAGCCTCCTATACGGTAAGAAAACACCGCCGCGCATGAACAACCGCGCCTAAGTCCGCGCATTGGTTGTGTTGCCGGGATTTTACGCCATTTAAATGGCACTTTTTTAAAGACTTCCGATATCCTCACTCACTCTGCAAAACACAGTACAAGTACCGTTTCACGCTGAGTATTCTGTGAGCCCGTGGTATCACGTCGGACGAACTGGCCCAATTAGTGCGTCAGTTATGCTTCAGCTATGCTTCAGAATAGCTCTCCCACGGGTACGACAGAATTAAGACACTCGCCCGGCTACTTTCAAGCCCTTCCAGAGACTGAATAAATTATAAATTTAAGTATAATTGATCGGGCGGGGATTCGAAACCTCTCGCTTCATGGTGCACTTTAAAACCATTAGGCTACGAGAAAATGTAGAAAAAGGACACAATTATTTAATTAATTATAAAGACTAGGTTTTAGAATTACAATTTATGTAACCAGCAGTTTCGATTTGGCATTTTTTTACCAGTATATCCCCGTGTTTGATTGTGATTAAAAGAAAAAAGACTTATTTGAAAGATAGTCTTTTTCCTTGCAACAGCTAATACAATTAAAAGGTAATTTAGTTTTTATCACCGTTTGGAGTACTCTGTAGAAAGTCGTTATAGCATTCTTTTATACCTTTAAGAATTTCACAGAGGAATATTTCCCACGTCCGTGTCTGTATAATGTTTGTATATGAGATATTCGATTACTTATTACGTGTTTTCCTCACATTTGCACTGTATTCGTATAGGAATGGGTCAGGTGTCATACTTTCTAAGCGATTACAATACAAAGTAATTGTGTTACATGTAGGTTTCGTTAGTATTGAGTAGCGTTATTTGAACCATCACGCCTGTTATATTAAGTTCTTCAACAATTGTGTACATTTTATACGCGAATAAATGTGATAAAAGATTTGGTTAGATCGGTTTAATGAATCTACCATGAAGCGAGAGGTATCGGTTAACATGTATCGGGTTCGAATCCCGGTCCGGACAATTATAATGTAATTTATAATTTATTTTGTCTCTGGAAGGGCTTGACAGTTCCCGGGCGAGTGACTTAATAGTTTCGCAACGCGTAGGAGAGACATGCTAAAGCATATGCGGACGCATTAATTGGGCCGGCTCGGCCGAAGTGATACCACAGCAGTTGAAGAATTATCAGCGTGAAATCATGAAATGGTAGCTGTACTTGAAACGGTGCTTCTACTGTATTTCGCTGAGTGAGTGAGGATATCGGAGACCCTTAAAAATGCCGCGCCCATAAAAATCCGGCGACGCAACTAATACGCGAACTTAGGCCCGGTTGTCCATATAGGTGACCCACCTGATCCGTTGTCCACTAAAACATATAAAATAGATAGCCCACTCAAGATTATAACTATGTGAAATTTATTATTTCTTTTCATAGACTGTGTGTTTAACATTAAAACGTCACCAACTTGTTTTTTATTCTGTTAAAAACCATTACATTTTCAAAACTACAATGTCTTGGATTACCCGTGATCTGTCTGTGTGATAAGTCTGACACGCATTTTGCCTCGAGACTAATGCTAAGGGTCGTATAAATTTCTAAAGTATTATTGATTTCGACCTTCTTGCTGATTCACATACTGAACCTTTGTTACAGATAAAGGATATCTGCATAAAATATACATTAAATATTAATATATGTTCATAATTTCGACATGACCAGTTTTTATATAAGTATGTAACATATATGCGATGCATATATCTCTAGTATAAGCGAGCGACATAAGGATAAATTTCCAAACTGTTTTTCTGTTTCTCTCCGCTATTTGAAGTGGCAGCTGCCAATATCGATATAAATCATGTCTCCTTAAACTTAGGAAATCATTAATCAAACACAGGATCACGAATTACTAGTTTTTATGTCCATTGATTTTCAAGAGGCGATATTGTTGCTACAACATTACAATAAACTTAAAGAATAACTCAGTGCAACTCAATTTCCATATCATTAATCTAAGTAAATAAAATATGGCAAGAAGAGACAGAACTAGACCGCAGATAAAGTGATTTCTGTCGATATCTGTGAATGATGAACGAGTTTTGGGCTTAGATTCGCGAGTGCCAGATGTGCGATTGGGATCCAAGAATAGCTTCGAATTTCCTTTTTTAAATGATAACGATTTTCTTAATATAAGTAAGGTAATGTTTATTAAACCATCAAATGCTCTAATACACAGAAATAATCTTATTTTTGAATTAATTTGGGGATCTTCAAAAATAGTTCATCCTATCCCTTATAGGCCAGCAACGCACCCGCAGACCTGCAAAGGTAATCAATGAGCGGAAGTCTTGCTCATTTGCCACCGTTTTCATATAAAAATGCAGTAATTATAAAAGAACTTTAATTGAAATTCATAAATTAGCAATTATGACAGCTTTATATTAGGCTACACTGTTTAATTATTTTTCTGTGTGTCAAGTATGTAATAATGGTTTTTTAATTAAATAAATTTGTAAAAAAATAATTTTTTTTATTTAATACAAGGTCTAATCAATCACTTATTAAAAGTACATTATTCAAAATGCAATTTACAAACTTACTTGTATCATCTCTATAACGGAATGAAAACAAATTAAAAAAACCGGGAAATGGTTCGGGATAATGTAGCTGGTAAGAAACGGCAGCCTAAGAAACTTCCAGAAGCACCCTAATATATAAAGACTTAATTATTTTCATTTATTGTTTACAATAATATTGATTGGATTACGTTTTTTTATTATCTTATGTTATTTGTTCAGTATCGACGTCTGCCTATTAGAATTGTGTGTTCTTCAATGCTGTCTCGATCGATCATGAGCTGTAGTGTTACATATATATATAACACAACAGAACATATATCGAAGGGTGTAGAAATTCTTGACAATTTGTACGGCCTTTGTATACACACAATGCGCCTTTAGATAACTTATTACAAATAAAAAAACCTGTACATTTTAAGGCTCTTCACGCTTCGCTTTCATATAAAAACATTTAAAAGTGGCAATGCTTCTGTTAACAGCCTAAATTTATCGCTGAAATGGTAATTTAGGTCGGAAGAAAACGCGTCATTCTGACAAGGGTAGCACCCTTCCCGTCAGAGGATGTAATGAAGCTATTTTGTAAAAGATTTGGATTTAATTGCCGCTTAATGTCTGCTTTGCCTGTAATTCTATTTTGATGAGGCTTCTGGCAGGTAATCTACCGAATAAACATTCAAGATAGCATTTCCTTTTGAATCGGACGTAAGTATTGCGATGAATATTGTAGCACATACCACTAAATGTGTCTAAAAATTTGAGTCTAGGTGTAAAAGACTATTATTATGGAGGGTTGCCATTTCAATGTCAATTTAATAGGAAACAGAACATTTGACCCCCTCGGACTCGTTTCTAGTTCAATTCTAGTTTCAGGACTATTTTGGCACATTAATATGTATACAACTCAAGAGAACTCGTGTAAGTGAAGAATATAAAATTCATCAAATAGGATATATCTTATAATAAATACAGTGTTTGTATGTATTTGTGATGTTAAATTAAATACGTTATTAGTGTAATGATATTATGTTATCACTCTTTGAATGTTTTTACAAATTTATATTGGTATTTGTTACAAAAGAAAACTACTAATGCTCTACTACTCTTTCTCGTGAGAGGTGCATGAAGGCTTTCAAATACCTACTTCTATTACAATCAGCGCTATTGTTTTTAAGCTGTGCTGTTCCTGTTTTATGAATGAGCTTTTCATGTCACCAATGAAAAAGCATTGAGATTGTGAGAGAATGTTTCATTTAAATGTTTTAAATACACCTGTAGCATGCATATTCATGGATTTATTTTGTAAATGTTTTGATTTGTACAGTAATTTGCATGTAGTTAAAATTCATTTAAAGGTTTAATCATTAATTAATGCGTTTTATTAAGATATAACTACTATCTTTGCTGTTTAAAATTATGATAAATTTTTAAGATATATTGTCATTTCTATCAATAAAATCGTAAAATGTAATATGCAACTACAAAGAAATTGTCATAACAGTAACGGCGTTATGAAGTTTAAAAATGACAGTAAAAAAGACACTTAACAAGTTTCGATGACGTTTTTCGAATGCTAAGATAGTGAATATAACGAGTTTTCTGTTAACCCACGGGTGTTTTAACCTGTGCATACAAATTGAGCGGAAAATGAGAGAAAACCCTGTTTTTCCTCAGCTCAGGTAAAAAAACCCCACAAAGGAACGGTAATGGAAATTTCAAATACAATGGGGTAGCTTAACGGGTGTGTAATGTACTTAAAACATTGCGTCATCGCTTAGCGCTTTTAGCATCTTTTCATACATTTTGGGCTGGTTTGGAAGGCGAAGGTATAATTTGAAGAATATTTTTGTGTTTCCACTGAGTATTATCAGGTTCTGAGCCAGAAATAATGGATTTATCGAAAATAAAAATCTGTATACTTGTGTATATCTGTCAGTTTTCAACATTTAAACGAATTCATCTGTTTTATGCACGATACCTTATTAATATACCGAAAATATTAGTAGATTTTATTTCATATACCACACAAATATAAAATACTGTCCTATGTTTTAGTTAACATAATAAAAACAAACGATATAATATATTTACTGAATATAAAAATAATTGTAACGTATCAAGTGAAAGTCTTGTCTAATAAACTTTAGCACTGAAATTGTATATAAATTCGTTGCTGCCGGAACTTAGTGAAATATATCTGAAAGAGAAATATTACTTCTCCCCGAGGAGAAAATCGTTAAACCTTATTGATAGAAGTCCGTTTCGTTTATATGCACAAAGTTCAAGAATTAATATTTTAAGCTACCCTCGTTTATTATTGAAACAATTTTGAAATATTAATATAATATATATCTGTTATTTAAAAGATCAATCGCCTGTTAATAATGACGCATTTAGGGTTGTCTATATTTATATATACAAAAGTATATAATGATATTGTATTAATTAATTAGTAAATATAAAGACTTAATAGTATCAAAGAAAAACTAAAGAAAAATAATAACTATTCAAAAATGTTTTGTAACAAAATTGTATATCATTTACTTGATATAAAATTATTCACATTAAAAAATGTATAATGTAACTCGAAATAAATGATGGGTCAAGATCTAAATTAAATATAAAAATTACATTATATCTACACACACCTTTGCATGTTTGGTCCAAAATTGTGTCATGAATAACTTTCGCTTAATTTTTTTAAAAATAAAATTCGGTCTGAAATAAGTATCTGCTAATTCAATTCGTGACCACTTATCAAAACAATTTAATTAATTTTACTATATTAACAAAATTTAAACGTCACCTCCGACAGATATTCATGGATGTCCAAGAGGGAGGCCTATGTCAATCAGTGGACGTCTTACGGCTGAAATTATAATGATGATGATGAACAAAATTAATGATGTTTTCATATTCTGTGCTCCCTGACTTAATGAACTGTTAAGCTAACTTCTTGTGAATAACATAGAAATTAATATTCTATATATATTATTAAATAAGTATGTATCTTATGTTGTTTACACTTAAAGCCTATGGTCAAAGTATATATATCTCTGATTCCATTTTTCTTCTATCAATGATGCCTTGCCTACGGCTTTGCCACTTGTCCTTTACCCGGCTCTGTATTCATTAAGACTTTACCGGTTTATGTAGTATTAAATAATAATTACATTTCACATAAACCTTGAAACACGTTCCGTCAATACAAAGTTATTAATTACACAAGGGACCCGTTCATTACCTAATAATAATTATACAGGTTCTCGTTGAGCAGGTTTGATCTTACAGCTTACAAGTTTATTTATAACATACAAATATTTATGAATACAGGAAAACTTTTAAGTTATTTAATTATAATTTTCTTTTGACTTTTTATCTTAGTTACTTATTTTTTTATAGTATAGCGGACAACGGAGCAGGTGGGTCTCCAATATGGTAAGAGAACACCGCCGCCCATGAACAACCGCGCCACCGTTGCCGCTGTGATGCCGGTTTTTAACGCCAACTAAGCGGCACTTTTAAGAGCCTCCGATATCCTCACTCACTCAGCTATACACAATACAAGTACCGTTTCACGCTGAGTATTCTGTGAGCCCTTTTCTGTGGTATGACTTTGGACGAGCCAGTTCAATAAGTACGTCAGAATATACTTCAGCATGGCTCTCCCACGGGTAAGACAACTTTGAGAGGTTAACTCGTCCACTGTCAAGCCTTAAAGAATATATTTTATTCTGTCCTGAGATCGAACGCGATACCTCTTGCTTTGTGTTAGGCTTATGAGACCACTATATATATATAAACCTAAGAGTCTCTTGACTCTTAGGTTTATATACTAACGTAGGAATATAAGTAAGAAATGTTATGTACTAAATTTTTATTATTAAAGTAATTAAGGCTTATTTATTTTCGCTTAAAAGTAATAAAAAAATTATTTAAGATTGTAAATACCATTTTAGCAAGAAATATTTTTTTTATTTTTGTGACCTATAATGGCCAATATTGGGAATACTACCAAATTTATCGAAAATTAAATATTAATAAGTATAATAAAATAAAATATTTAAAAATTTGCGTCTCAATTACATCTTAAAACAAAAACCGCATTAAAATTGGCTGATCTTTCCCAGATACGTAGCAGAATTTTGGATGTGAAATAAACAATTATAGTTTTTTATTTAGGTGGGAGTTAAAATGGTTTTCTGAATTAATTATGCGGTTCCCAAGAAAAATACGATGCCTTCGTGGAAGGTCTAAAGGGAAAACGAAGTTGGATTCTCAGAATGAAGGCACTATGCTTATTAAACTATAAGTCATGTTTCTCGACTAAATTTGCAACTTTAAGCTCCACTCTGCAGCATCAGTTGCCTGCAGAAGTAATACAAATCATTACGGCTTGGAGATTTAAAAAAAGAGCATACATATCACTAAAAGGCCGCAAAGCACAAGGGCTGGGAAGGGCGGAGTACCGCTTATTCCAGATGAGTCTCCTCTTTGGAAAAAAGATCATCGCCAATTGAAAACCGCACCACAATCTGCATTTTAGGTTATGTTGTCGGTTTTATAGGCTGCTTTAACGTTACCGATATCTTCATTGATTCAATGTCACACTTTAGGTATAATATTATACTTCAACATGGCTCTCCCACAGGTGACGTTTTTTTGGCTCTCACGTGGCTCTCATAATAAATGTATATCAAACATATATGTTTCGCAATCTTTTATAACTTTTTTTTTAACATTTAGTATAACAGCTTCCTACTCGTTTGTCTTCTGTCGCGACATCCGTGGTGGGTGTTGTGAAATATGTGGTAGGTCGTTACTATGGCTATGCTAATTCAACCTCAAAATGTTCCTATTATGATAGGTTTTTCTAAGATCTGAAGGAAACTTTAATAAGTATCAATAGTCTAATAGGTAATTTCAAGACATGAAAGACTCCTGCAGCAGGACCAATACCAGGTATATTGGCGCAAGACCAACACTGGCTAAGTCTTACATTTGGGCATTACTAATGATAAAGGACACCGCCGCCCATGGACCACATCGCAACAGTCAACGATTTTGTTGTTTTAATTCAGTCATTCCATGTTTCATGCAGTAACAGCGAGTACGGAACAATAAAACAAATGAATGATTTAATTTTTCCCATGCAATGAACCGGCAATGTTTTCTCACGTTAAAAATGCCTAATTGTCCTATTATCTTTTACTTACTGTTATTAAATAGTAAATTTATGTAAGCTTTCATTTTAATGAATATAATTGAGATAACTGTTAACAAAATTTAAATGTTTTGTTTTCACGCATTCTTGAAGATTTAGTTTAAAATTATAATTTGTACCTATTATACCAAACAAAAAGGTCACGCCTACTCCCTGATAGTAAGAGACCATCGCTGTTTATAAATATTCGTACAACATTCTTTACATTGGTTGTGTTGCCGTCTTTTTTTAAGCGAGACGGCTCTATTTATCAGCTTAAACTTCAACGTTTAACAATTAAATTATGAATATTTTGATCGGGAATCGAACATAGTATCCACGTATTGCGGTCGCTTACAAGACAGCTAGATATTCATAATTTAAGAAACAATTTGTCCAAATTATGTATCTAGTTATAAATTTTAATTTAAAACACTAGAAACCTTTAATATAATTAAAAATATGCAAAAAATTAGTATTTATTGAATATTATTTAATTAATAATAGAATAATAATAAAAAAAATATAATTCATAATAATATTTTTTAGTAATCAGGCATGTAAAATTGTAGTCTAAATCTAATTATTAGGAATAAAACATCAATTTTTTACAGATGGTAATAACAATTAAACTCAAGAATTAGCAATGTTCTCAATGTTTGCATTAAACAAACCCTTTCTTTCTCTAACAAGGTTTTTTCTGTAACAAAGAGTTATATAACTTAATTCTTTACGGTTATTAAAATACCACGTAAGCACCACGTGCAAAGACACAAAGGGACTCAAGCCCTCGGATAGTACTTAGAAAACGATCGATCGGTAACATTGTTGAACGAAAACAAGCAAAAATTATAGAATCAAACGATGTTGTACTTGAAGCGGTGCTTCTACTGTGTTTCGCTGAGTGAGAATATCGGAGTCTCTTAAAATTCCCGCTTAAGTGGAGTAAAAAGCCGACAAAACAACCAATGCACAGACTGTGGCGCGGTTGTTCATGGGCGGCGGTGTTCTCTTACCATATAGGAGACCTGCTCCATTGTCCGCTATAGGAAAAATAATTGAATAATCTGCCTCGATGTTCGATGAGGAAATTTAGCTGCAGGTATTAAACCAATCAACATAGAACGTTTCCCGTGACGAATGCGATAGAAGATGGCGAGAATCGACATTCTAACTCTTTGTTCTTAAACCTTAGTTCAAAGATCCTGGCACAAAGTTTGAAAGGTCACTCCTTGACATTTTATCTTACAAGATTCCATATTGTAATTTGTAGTTGTAAAACCAATTACACCTACGCTATATTTTAATTTTTAATACAAATAACAGCCATGCTGATACCACAGGCTTACAGACTACCAGCGTGAAACAGTATTTGCTGACTGAATGAGGATATTGGAATCCCTTGAAATTATACCACGTAAGCGGTGTTAAGGCAACACAACCAAAGCGCGTATTGTGGGGCGGATGTATCTTCATGTGCAGTGGTGGTCTCTTACCAGAGAGGAGACCCGCCATACCATAGAAATGCGTGAACGAGATAATTTTTAGCTCTTATTCTCTTATCTTTCTATCAAACAGTCTGTTTTATTTTTCTGCTACTGGTAGATTGAATGTGTATGGATGGAACTCAATACTACTAACTTTAAAAAAATCCATAGTTTTTTTTACCTTTACTTCTTGAAAATAAGCAACGTTTTATTTGGTAAGAGATTAACGCCGCCCATGTACAATCACGCCACAGTACGCGCATTGGTTGTTACCGCGGGCATACAGAATACGCAGCGTGAAATGGTAGTTGTACCTAGCTGAAATGGTGCTTCTAGTGTATTTCGAAGAGGGAGTGAGGATATCGGAGGCCCTAAAAATGTCGCTTAAGCGGCGTTAGAAGCCAACAACACAACCGATGCGCGTACTGTGGCGCGGTTGTCAACGGGCAGCGGTGTTATCTTACCATATAGGAGACCCACCTTCCGCTATACCATAAAAAGGATACCAAGAACAACTGCCGATTGCCTCTTTGGGTCCAAAGGATCAAGGGATAATGTAACCAATAGAAATTCATCGCCGCCATCAGCAATTCATGATGAAATACACGGACAGATGAGATTGACCATTGGGATATGATGTTCTCCCCTTAATCCCCGGATACCCTGGGATAGCCCTTAACTCGTTGCAAATTTGCGTAATTTTGGAATAAACGACGTACACAGCATTTCGCTTTTATATAAAAATGACAAGTCTTTTTCCCGATCATGTCCAGACATGTCAATAGTTTTTTAGCCCTCGCTGTGTTCTGAATAACAATTATTGCTGTATCAGACAAGCTTTGAATATCAAATGCGTGTATTATTTTGAATATAAACGTATAAAATTACAATCTGACCCCGACATATTGTTTTGCCATTAAAAATTACAAATCGCTATAAATTGGCATTTTTAATGGTATAGCAGACAACGGAACAGGCGGGTCTTCTATATAGTAAGATATGGTATGAGAACACCGCCGCCTATAGAAAACTACGCCACTGTCCGCGGTTTGGTTGTGTTGCCGGCTATTACGCTTGAGAGGTATAATTTCAAGTACCTCTGATACCCTCACTCACTCAGCAAAACACAGTAGCATATAGTGGTATCATTTCGAATGAGCTGGCCGAATTATTGTGCTTATGCTTCAGCATGGCTCTCCCACGGGCGCGACAGTGTTTAACATTCGCCGGGCCACTGTGAACCCGTCCAAAAAACCGAAAAATATATTTTTTTTTTATTATGACCTCAAACCGTTCGCTTCGTGGTTAGCAAAACTATTTATCTACGCTCTCAAAATTTAAGGTCTAACGCGTTGCTTATAATGCCGAAGATTGGATGCTCCGTTCATTCGTCTCAACAATTCCCCCTGTATCTTATGTTTATTTTGAGAAAAAAATAAGTTTTATGACCAACAGACCTATGGAAGTGCACCTGTCTGGCATACGCCACCTGTATGTAACCCTCGAGAGCGTAACAAAAAATCAATGTTTCTGAATAATTTTAACAAGAAACAACGTATAAATAACTTTAACTTAACCAAACATAACTTATTTACAGTATAATTTAGTGTTGTGTTATATAATATACAACGTTTTCACACGTGGGAGAGCCATGCTGAAGCATATGCTGACACACTAATTGGGGCGGCCCGTCAGAAGTGATACCACGGGCTAACAGAATACTCAGCGTGCAACAGTACTTGTAAATACTGTGTTTCGCAGTGAGTGAGGATATCGGAGGCCCTTAAAATCAAGCGGCGTAAAAAGCCGTCAACACAGCAAGTTCGTATAACGTAAATTACTATTCTGTAAATTGTTGAACAATAAATAATAGTTTTATATGCATAGCGGTTAAGTTGAAAGCAACACT
>DWCF01000483.1:0-45699 GCA_018230265.1 Delias oraia
ATCCGTGGCACTGACGCACAAATTGGGTTGGCTCAGCTAAAGTGATACCACGAGCTCACAGAATATTCAGCGTGAAATACTACTGTATTTCATTGAGTGAGTGAGGATATACGAGACCCTTGAAATTATGCCGCTTAAGGGGCGTAAAAAGCTTAAAATACATCCAAAGAACGAATTGCAGCGTAGTAGTATGGACGGCAGTATTCTCTTACCTTATAGGAGACCCACCTGCTCCGTTTTTCGCTATAGAATAAAAAAATAACATTATTTGGTTATTTTGAAATATATCTTTCTATTTTTCGGTTTATTAGAGAAATATCTCAATACGTTATAACTTTTATAACGGAATTTAATTATTACTTATTGTAACATGTGTCTATAAGATTACGAATCAATCAACATTTCTTGTGTATTTCTCATTACCTTTGTTGGCTACGATTTCTATTTCATTCTTTCTTTATCCATTAAAAATTAACTTTTTAAAATTTACGAAAGACTAATTTAAATTCATAACATTTTTCCCCTAAATTGAATTTACATTTAGAATTTTTTACATACTCTCTCTGCGAAACACAGAGCAAGTTTTGTTTAACGCTGGTATTCTATGAGCCCGTGGTATAACTTCAGAAGAGCCGGCCCCATTAGTGCGTCAGCATGGCTCTCCCACGGGTGAAAATTAATGATTTAAAATGTTCAAGTTTAGCCAAATTTAGGTTTAAATACAAAATTAGAGTCACCGTAGCATTGAATATATTTTGGTCATGGCAAATTATAATTATGAATTATATTTGTCGTTGTGGTTGCACGAAGAATATTAAGGTTGAAGTTTAAAACGTTCTAAGAGCATCATGAAAAATTACTGTAATCGCGAATCCAGATTACATAATTAAGAAAAATATTTACTATGTGACAAAATTGTTTTTTCTTTATACATTTTATATCATTATCACATTGATTGCTTACCTAAATTTGTTAAAGTTAAATAAAATTTTCATCTATTTATGAAATGAAATTGTCACAATGAAGTCTAATACTGTTAATTTAATACAAATGTAATTTCTCTAGAAGTTTAATAAGAACCTCGTAGCTAAATGATTTTAAAAATGTGACATGAAGCAAGAAGTATCGGGTTCAAATCCCAGTTCGGTCAATTATAAATTATAATGTATTTTATATGGTCTATGGAAGTCTATTAATGGTCTATTCGGTCTATGGAAGGGTTTGGCACTACTCAGCGTGAAACGGTACTTGTACTGTGTTTCACATAGTGATGATCTTAAAAGTGCCGCTTAAGCGACGTAAAATTCCGGCAACACAACCAATGGGTGACTGTGGCGTGGTTGTTCTGTTGCTTTTAGTCTGTTGCTTGACAGCGGTTATCTCTTACCATATATTAGAAACACCTGCTATATTGTCTGCTATAGAATAAAAAAATATTCTAATTTAATCCTGTTAACATTAAAAATTATGATTAAATGAAATTAGGGTTTATGATATAAAAATGCTATTTTTGAGCGATTTCATGTAGTCCTATTTAGCTATTATAGTGTTAACAATTTATCTATTAAATAAAGGTGAGGACACGTCGTGTGAACGATGATACGTTCTAATTACAAGGTTTCACTGTTTTGACATGAGCTGAGCCGTTGCGTTTACAGCTTACAATATCTGAATATTCCCACTATCCAAATTAAAAAGTATTTATATTAAAAACATTAAACTTAAGACAGCAATATTGTTAAATAAGCTGTCTGCTTACAAATTCGTTGCATTATAATAATCAAAGTCTAAAGCAATAAAATAAATGATTTAAATACGATTTTGCATAATGTAACAAAACCTCGAAATCGCAACAATTGTTACAATTGTTTAGCCCACAATGGCATTGTCCCATAATGTAATTAAAAATTGCCACAATTACAACATGTTTTTTTTATTATTTCTCATGGACATTGATTGAGTCTAATTCGCTTTGACTTGTCCGTGTCAAGTTGATATTTACACGACAATTTCCAAATTTAAGTTATACTTAGTAGTTATTTTTATTAATTTTATTTTAACCTTAATTTGAACGAATTCTTGTAAATATTTTGATGACTTGAATGTAGTTTGGTATTTTTCAGAATACACAATCCTTCAAAATGAAAGTATCCTGGATCAGCAGACTTCACCTGTGTTCCGTTATAGCATTATTGTTATACTTCATCGATATTTCTATAGCTGTAAGTGTTTATAATGTTTTTTATGGTGTGTAGTGTGGGCCTCTTGTATGCTAATAGAACACCGCCACCCATGGTCAACCGCGCTACAATTCCCGCTTTGGTTGTGTTGCCGACTTTAACTCCACTTAATTGGTATTTATAAGAGCCTCCGATTTCCTCCGTAACTCAGAAAAACACAGTAGAAGAACCGCTTCAAGTACAAATACCATTACACGCTGAGTTTTCTGTGAGCCAGTGGTATCTCATTTCAGACGAGCCGGCACAATTAATATGACTGCGTATGCTTCAGATAATCTTCCAGATATGGTTTTCATTGGTTGGAGCGAAAAATAATTGATACAGACACAGAAATATGTCTAACCCTACATTACTACGAGAAACGGAATTTCAATTGTATATCTCGTTCCTTGTAAAACCAAATGAGATGGGTACATAAATAGTATTTCAGTTCAATCCATCATCAGATTGTGCGCTTAAATGTCTCAATAATTCATTTTAATTATACATTGTAGTTGAATAACTTATTAAAACAGTCATAAATGATAACAGTTAATGGGATTGTAATTAATTTAATTAAATAATTACTGAGGATTTCCAAGCAACAATTATAGTTTAATTACTAGTATAGCGTAATTTAAAGAAAACATTAAAAGAACATGTCCGAATCAGTGGTTTAGAAATTTAAGTTGTCACGATGTAAATAATTATTATTCGTTTATATTTTAATTTTTTATTTTATATCGGATAACGGAGCAGGTGCGTCATGGTAAGAGAGCACCGCCGCCCATGAACACCGCGCCACAGTACGCGCATTGCTTTTGTTGCTGGTTTTTAACGCCGCTTGAGCGGCACTTTTAAGAGCTTTCGATATGAGGATATCGGTGAGGACTAACTCTGTAAAAATACTACAAATACCATTTCACACTGAGTATTCTGTGAGCTCATGGTATCACTTCGGACATTCTAATCCTATCTGTATTTATTTATCCATTTTTACAATTATGTTTTCAGTCTCTGGACGGATATGTCCCTGGTCAGGACTATCCAGCCTTCGAAGAGGTGCCTAATGGACTCGCGTTCACATGTGACGATAAAATACCCGGATATTACGCTGACCCAGAAACTCAATGCCAGGTTAAATTATGCATAAATTTTTAAATATTAAACAAAATAACGTCCGTCCATTACCGATGAATCTAAATTATTACATAATCCGTTACTATCTTTAAGTTAAAATAATAATATGTTCATAAGTGAAATTAAATTATTATAAAATCATTTATATTATTATTTATATTATTTATTATAAAAAAGATTCTGTAATCATCAAACATGTCGTTTTATTATAGTGTTATAATAAACCTAGTATTTCTATTCTAAATCCAAACGATGATTTCTTTAGGTATGGCACTGGTGCGTGCCGAGTATCGGTGGCAATGTCCAGTATTCTTTCCTGTGCAACGCAGGTACGGTCTTCAACCAGAGGACGAGAGTATGCGACTGGTTTTTTAACGTAAGTATCTTTAAAATGTTCTTAAGAATAGAAAGAAAACCTTTTTTGTTCATACAAATTATTTATTATTAAACCGGCTACAAGATGGTTTCTTTGATGGCTTTTTACGCTGCTTAAACTTAGTGGGCCGCCGGCAGTCTTATTCATAAATAATTCATACAGTACAAGATCTGTTTTACACTGTTATTTTGTAAGACTGTTAACTCTCCGGACGAGAAAATCTAATTAGTGATTGAACATATCTCGTGTAAGAGACATCAGCTTGAAGCATAACCTCTATCATCGGTTTGAATAAATAAATAAATTACTTAGAAGGACATTGTTATTACAAGCGTCTGTATGGTGGTTATTAATGAATTTTGTGTATATTACAGGTTGATTGCCCTGGTGCTCCAGCTTTCTATGCAATTAATGAAGATCTTTACAAAGATGAAGCTGGAAATTTCATTGCAGGAAAAAAGTAGTATTTTAAAATTTATGTGCCGTTTAGTATAGTACAATATTGAAAATAATATTATAGTCAAATCCCATTAAATGGGATTAAGCTAAAAGAAAGAACCCAGTTAAAAAGTTGTAACTTTTTTTATAAATTTTTCACCGACTAAACTCAAGATAGACTCAAAATAAAATTTTACAGGGAAAACATGGATAATATTATTTTTAATTGTCCAATGTTACCAATTACTTGTTACATTTAGTACTATTATTAATGTTTAAACACCCATTGAATTAAGAAATCTAATTTAGTGAAATTTTTCAAAAAATTACACTTTTATATTTTATAATATAAATTATTAAATTATCTTACAACTACTCAAATATTAAAAATGTCCCTTCAAAACTGTCTGCAATTATTCTTTCTTTGGAAATTTTCACTAATATTATTTTATATATTACAGATCAGATATTACTAACACAAATTCGACAAAAGACGTTTGATGGCGCGAATAAGACAAAACTACAAACTAACAACCATAGATAGCGACTTGATGACTTTAGTTTGATAAAGCTCATGTTTGAAATCTAATTTACTTCAAAGTTTAGCGTATTTATAATTAATTTACTAAGTCTTAATTAATTTTTCGTAATGATATTTAAGGAAGAGGTATATTTTAAAATAGAAAAACATATGAACTCAAAGTTAGCAATGATGCTAAACTTGAGTGACACTGAAGAGTACAATAATTGTTATAGTCTGTTTAGAGAAATTATAAGTTTAATTTTCTTCTTATGTTAATTGCATTTTAGTTTCTTCTTCTCTTTAATAATTTTGTTAAACTTTTCAATTGAGATCATACTTTTTGTAGATGTAAGTTATTAAAACAAAATAGATTCCTGTAAATAAAAAAATAGTTACCAATTACCAAATGCGAATTTTTTTTGTATTTTTATAATAAAGTTTAAAATATACTGTGTTTATTAAATTATAATGATCCCTTACATAATTTATAAGTGACAACCATTACTGTAAATTGCAATTATTTATCTCATCAATATACTTAAAATAGAATTACACTTAAGAGGCAATTTTTTTAATTTATAACGGACATCGCAGCAGGTGGGTCTCCTATATGATAAGAGAACACCGCCACCCATGGGCATCCGCGCCACAGATGCGCATTGCTTGTTTTGCCGGCTTTTTACGCAATTTAAGCGGCATTTTTACGGGCCTCCGATATCGTCACTCACTCAGCGAAATACAGTACAAGTACTGTTTCACATTGAGCATTCTGTGAGCCCTTGGTATCACTTCGGACGAGCAGAACCATTTAGTACGTCCGCCAATGCTTCATCATGGCTCTCCCACTGGTGTAACAGTATTAAGACACTCGCACGGCCACGGTAAAGCCTTTCCAGATACCGAATAAATTATACATTAAATTATAATTTATAATTGTCTGGACCGGGATTCGAACCCGATACCTCTCGCTTCATGGTAGACCTATTTAACCACTTAGAACGAGGCTCTCATGGACAAAGACAGGTTGTTAAATATGTTTTTTTATTCCTGTCATAACTTTATAGCAATTGGTACTGAGTGGATAATATGCAATAAAGTGTTGAGTAATATTACTTCATTTGATATTTTAAATATCTAAATAATAAAATGCAGTTCTTTTTAATAGATATATATATATATTTGTTATTATTTTATGGTATAGCAGTAAATGGATCGGGTTAGTCTTTTATATGGTAAGAGACCACTGCCGCCCATGGACAACCGCGTTACAATCCGCGCCTGTGTTCTATTGCCGTCTTTTTACGGTTTTTTAAGGCCTCCGATAACCTCACTCACTCAGCTTATCTCAGTATCAGCACCGTTTCAGGTACTACCATTTATATTAATAGTCCGGACCGGGATTTGCCCCTCGCTTCATGGTAGACAAAGAAGAATGTGTTCTCTTACCATATAGGAGACCCACCTGCACCGTTGTCCGCTATACAATAAAAAAATATATATATTATAATAGCTGTTCTATTGTAATAGCAAGCTATTACAAATGAAACCCCACAGTAAAAAAAATATTCTGTACAAAAAGCATAAAATTGTACTGGTTGGGTCAATTAACTGTTTGATACACAATATCCTTAATTATATTAATCAATTTAATAGATTTATGTCGTTAATTGATTTATAAGACACGCAAATGATACAACGTTTTGACCGATTCACCTTTGTAAAACGACTTTAAAATGACGCAAGTGAATCTTTAATTAATGTACGAACCTTAGCAATTTGCAGATAAAATATAATTATTTAAATACCTTAGAAGTCAAATTAAAAATACTAGAGCAGCGTACAATTGCATTTGTTTAGAAACATAAACAAATGCAATATTGATAGAGCTACAGATAAATACACAGAATCGTTCATATAATAAGTTATTGGATTTTTTTATAATATAGCAGACAACAGATCAGGTGGCAATACAACCAATACACAGATTGTGTCGCGGTTGTCCATGGGCGGCGGTCTTTACTTACCATTAGGGGACCCACAGGCTCCGTTGTCCGCTATACTATAAAAATTTAGCGCCTAATAATGATAAATAGCAAAAGTTGCTCAATATATTTGTGTTAAATAAAAGCGTATAAGAAGTTTATTATAAAAGTGTTATCTGTTTATTGTAATGTCTATTATTTATTTTAATATATTTTTATATTATTAAGTGTTTTTTTTTATCCTATATTAACTGGTTTCTAACAATAATGTAATAATAAATGTTTTAGCCCACGATTTTAACATTTGATACGTGACATTTGCATTTATATGACTACATTTGTATCCTATTGAAAGTTAAACAGCAATGATGTCCGAGTAAGCTGTTTAGACTAGGTATTACTAAGTAGATATAGTTAGAACCAGCAGTACCGTCTCTACTTACAATTCGGTGTCAGTTTTTACGTACATTCACCAGTGTTGGACGTATTTTAACTGTTAAGATATTCATTAAAACTTAGCTAACATAACTATATATTTGAGTGAGTGTGTATGCAAATTCAAACGGTATTTTATTTGACAGTTAGTTTTTTAATTCAGTAGCAATAGTCGTTGGTCACCCATAAGGTTGCATAACGGTTTGGTAACTTTTTTCGGTATGTTATAGAACCTGTTTTTTCATTCAGGTCATTTATTGTCTTGCGTCAATTTGTTGCAGGTAAGAACTTATGATATTTTATACTTAAATGTATCAAATAGGTATTTTAAAAAAATGTATTTTAATTTTATGACTAAAGAAAAATTTGAAAATATATTAACTTCCGGTATCCATGACATAACTAGAGATTCATTAAAGTCAAATTTGTAAACTTGAAATTTTTAATAAGCATTATTGAGCTTTTCATAATAGGTATCATTTTTTTTTATTTTTAAAGTATCAATAACGTAAAAATAGTTAAATTATTTATGCTATATTCTCACATTTAATTTCCTTTTAATCTATATAAGGTGTTCCATAAATAAAAAAGGATTACAATAATTTCTGGTTTATAAACTGGTTAGTTAACTAAAGTCGTGAGGGCAAAACAGACAAGAATAAAAAAACAACTGACTTTTTAATTTGTTTATTGGAATTGAAATTGAAACAAAGATCTTTTCAATATTTTATTTTTGAGAATATATAGGAAGCAACTTTTGTATAAATTTATATTTGATGTTATTGCAGTTTCTTTGTTTATTTCCCTTGCAATGTAAATAGTAAATTCATTTTACCAAACCATAGAAGTAAAAAACTGCTTTTTGAATATTGTTTTAAAAAATATCAATATATTTATTTTACAATTTTTTTATTTTACAATTTTTTTAGTAAATTAAAACTTCACTATAAAATGTATTGTCGTATGTATATGAGCGAGCAAAATCAAACTCAACACGATTACAATCAGAGCTACAGAGCAAATTGCTTTTCTTATCTTTAATAACCCATTTAAAACGTGTCACCTTCTAATTCGTTAGCCACTTCTATCACGGTACCGGGGACAAATAAGACCCCGACTGTAATACAACCTTGGCTTACAAATTTCGAAACTATTACATAAATATTTTGCGCAACAAGTTAATACTCTTGTCCTGAGAAAGGCTTTTGGGGTGTATTTTAATACTTAAAATAAACTGAAGTACTTTCCGTTGTATCTTCCATTATCCAACACAAATTTGCGAACAGAATCATTAAAATATATTATTATAAATAATCATAAATTATTTAATCTCTTATAAATAATTTAATCTGCGATTGTAAATATTGCAAAATATTAACAAATACGCAAATACTTAGTTGTACTTGATACACTGTTTCTACTGTATTTCGCTAAGTGGGTGAGGATATCGGAGGTCCTAAATATGCCGCATAAGCGGCGTAAAAAGCCGGCAACAAAACTAATGCGCGGATGTCCATGGGTTCCCTTTCCATAAAGGAGACTCACCTGCAACGTTGTCCGCTATACCACTTTGTAAATAGTAGTTTTTCTTTAATTTTAACCATGTATAATATGTTACCGGGTGACAGCTGTTAGTCTTTTTGCAATTTTAATATTGTCATTTAATATTAAAATTATTTTTATTATACTCGCAAGAAAGGAAATAAAATTGTAATTACGACTTTTTTTTCAGAAACGTAATTAGGTTTTTTTTAAAATAACACAGCTACAAGAATTATTATAAAAAATATTTATACTTCATTACAAAGCAACATTTAATGCCCTTTCTTATATCTTAATCTTTAGTTCTCAATATATTGGAATACTGACAAAAATGTAACCCTAGAAAGATACATAAAAGCACCAATTACATCTAACAAAGATTGATTACTGATGTACAAGAAATTATATATATTTTTAATTGATGCAAAGAATAGGTAATACATAGTAAGACTTCTTTCGAACATATCTATATACTTTTGAAGATAACTCACCAAAGGTATCTATTTATTTATTCAATACTTCGTATAAAGCTTCTATCGTCATATAAATTTTATACAACGGTCGAATATTTAATGAATGTCGCTGCAAGGCTGTTACAATCACTTTATTATCGTATAATCTCCATATTATATTATCCTGATGGTAAATTTTAATTGAAATTATGTTTTAAATATTAATTATACAGAGTACAACTCTCTGAAATAATAAATATATAAGTTTATCGTAAAGTTAGTGTAAAACATTTATCTCTGTGGTTTTTGATTCTTCTGAAATCTGAGACCGTTCGTGAACATTCTTAAGTTTTTATGACGTTCATAACTGGCGTAGACAATATGAAATTAAGCATTTTAACCTTGACTTTTTACTCGGAAATTATTTAAGTTTTAGAAAAATATTGATATAAATAATCCACTTCGGTATTCATTATTCGGTATTACTAGAAAACGTTATAAAAATTATCTTATTTGTTTCTATACAAATCGATAAATAAATGTTTTCATAATATACTTTGTTACATTAGTGAATTTTATATTTGAATAATTTAAACATTACAAATAAACAGTATTTTATAATAAGCAAATACTTGTGTCAAAAATTTTGTGTCGCAAATCAGGTATAAGTAATCGTTTCCATCAGACTATTGCATAGGTTGCGCAAAGATTGGAAATCTAGACTTAGTATTTACACTTTTAAGCTATATATAATTGATGTTTCAAAATTGGAGAGAGCTGGTTTAAAAGCGTATTTAAACAATGATTGAAGAAACCTTACAGTTAAGTTTTACTATATTTTAAATAATTTTGTTACTATTTCAAGCGTGACTTTTCTTGTTATTTAACATCAAACACCTTACTATAAAGAACATTAATACATTCATACCTTATACTACAAATCTTATAAAACATTAGATATAACTGTAGAAAACGTTTCTTAAATGACGGCTTTTCAAAAAACATATTTCCTTATATCCTGACTCAAAAGAGATAAATGGATAGATACAGCTATACATCCTAGTATGTACAACATTTTGCATTGAATTTGTATTGAAAAATCAGTATTTAGTATCGAATAGAATAGCAATGTTTTGATTTAACATGCGGCCTGCGCCCGCGCCGCTATAGTTTTGCGTAACTAGTGAAAGTAAGCGTTTTCGTTACTATTTCAAGATTTATATGGTTTAATCAATTGTTTGTTAAGCAATTAGCTACAATTTCGTTTGATTTTTCCAAATTTAACTAGACACGTGTTACACACTTTCATAGTTTAATTCACTTTTACAAATACAGAGTTAAAAATTATAATTAAGTATATTAATTTAATACATATTAATGTATTAAATTAAATACACCGGATCATTTCTGGAGGTGAATTTTTTTAACACCGCCGCTCATGGATACTTGTGTTGCCAAATTTCTACGCCACTTAATCGTCATTTTTAGGGCCCTGTGATATCCTCACTGACGCTATGAAACACAGTACAGTAATCACGCTGAATATTCTGTGAGCCCGTGGTATCACTTCGGTCGAGCCAATTAATGCGTCAGCATATGCTTCACCATGGCTCTCCCACGGGTCGAATTTAAAATTAATTATTAAAGATTTTTAAAAGAATAAAAATGTTTAGCATTTTACTTATTTTTTTATTTAATTCTATGTATTGAAAACCTATTAATAATTCAAAGTTCAGTTATAACTAGTGTTATAAAATTATTATTTTATAACTAGTGTTATTTTTAATTATTATTTTTTTAATTTTTATAATTAAAATTTAATTAATTATTATTTTATAACACTAGTAGTAAAATAATAATCTCAGTCCTTAGTAATCTTATGAATACGGAAATTTGCATATATTTCATAAGTTTTTATGCAGGATATAATAATTTGAGCCAATCAAGATAAAATTAATATTACCAAATGAGTGAAGTATACTTTCTTAAAGTGCTTGTAAAATTAAATGAATTAATTACATTAAATATGTTTCAGCTTTTTAATTAAAAATTACAATATTACACAATTTTCAAATTAAAGTAAAAAATGAGTGAAAGTTTATAAGGTCTAATAATCACAATGCAATTGTCATATTAGTAAAAATATTTCATCTGTTGAGTTGTTAAGTTCAAGTATAAAAGATTCATTTTAAATCTGACTTTAAATGTTGACATAAAAGAAAACCATAAAGTTAAGAACATTATATATTTATTTCCATATAATTCCAGATATTAACAAAATATATAAGAATCTTTATAGCTTAAATTAAAGCCTCAGACTAAGAAAAAACCTAAATCAAAACCAACATTTTTGAGAAACTTTATAATTGATTAGCACTTCTTCACTTTACCATGTGACATAACAGACAAAGCGAATTGCTAAGTTTATTGCAAATTATGTAACTTTTGAACAGATTAACTAAAAATTTTGTCAGTTTTTTTTTCAATAGAAGCTTATTCATTATATCCTTATCTTTTTTAATTTACACAAAAATACTCTTTGTCATGCCAATGATTTACATATTTTATTGTGTTGTGACAATCTGGTAATACCGTATCTACTTAACAGTGACAAAAATTTTATATAGATATTCATTCATTTAAAGAAAAAGAAGTAGACCCTATTTGCTAAATCTAAGGTTGGTGATAATTTGGGCACTAATAAGCTGACTCATCTGAAGTGACCATACCACGGGCTTACAGAGCATTCAGCCTGAAATGGTAGTTATACTTGAAACGGTATTTCTTCTGTGTTTCGCTGAGTGAGTGAAAATATCGGAGGCAAAAAATGCTACTTAAGCATCGTCAGCAGCCGGCAACACAACCAATGCGCGAACTATAGCACGGTATTCCATGAAAGGTGGCTTTCTCTTACGATACAGGAGACCCTGCTCATATGTCCGCTATACCATAAAAAATATTCATTTAAATGTCAGAACTTCAATATGACAAATGTCACATCAAAGTGTCTGTACCACTCAACCAAATGGAATCTTATCAAGGTAATATTTTACCTTAACATATTATGTATCATTTCTTAAATTGAACAAAATAAATATGAATAATGTTGTTTAAGCAGCAGTTAAAGTTTTAAAAAGTCAGAGCTGCCATATATCACTCGATGATTCGAAACACTATGCGTGTTGGTAGTCAGGTTAAATTGTTAAAATTAATTAAGGAAACGAAAGGAAGGAAATGTAGAAGGAAACGTTTCGCATGATATCATTGAGTCTTAGCAGTTTAAAATTTACGATCGATCGTTCCCAATATATACGAGTAATATGTCGGAGCCTAAACTATTTGTAAGACGGGTTGGTATCCGCAACTCGACGTCATTATTGCCCTATTAGATATATAGAGGTTCGTGGACGGATCAAGCATTATTGTCCAAGATTTCACCTGTAGTACATGCTGAAGCATATGCGGACGCACTAATTGGGCCGGCTCGTTCGAAGTGATACCACGGGCTCACAGAATACTCAATGTGAAACGTACTACTGTGTAAGTGAGGAGTAAGTGAGGATATCGAAGCCGGCAAAACAACCAATTCGCGGACTGAGTTCTCTTACCTTATAAGAGACCCACTTGCTCCGTTGTCTGCTATGCTATAAAAAAAATTGAAAAAAGATTACATCCAGCGGGATATATTGGATACTCTTAACATGGCCTCCAGTACTCAGCCTTACTTCAAAGAGACTAAAACATTACATAGTTTTCATGACTGTGAATAGAATGAACTTCGAAACATTATGGGTTACTGCCCTTAATTGGTTGAGCAGCAAAATCAAGATATGGTGAAATTGAATCACGCAAACTTCGTTTTTAAGCAAATTCATAGACTTTCATTCTTTATATTTTAACGCACTGCCTGTCCGCTTGGAGTGATACCACGAACTCACAGAATACCACCCGGTAACACAACGCAAAAGAGCGCATGGCACAGAAGATTTTTACCACCTTAATTTTTACCGCAAAAATAAAATCCGCGTTATTACTTATATTGCAAAAATATACAGCATCTATGTTTTTTAGATGGTGCGATGGTATTACCTGCAATTCTACAATAAAAATAAAGACAAAATTGCAGCTCGTTGAACGTCAATATCAATCTACTACCCAAGCTAAGGCCACTGAGAAGAACCGGCGAAATAAACTCAGTGGGTGATAATATAAAAGATACATCTTTTAAAATATCTGAAATTTCAAAGTTGACGTACTAATTTTGCTGTCTACGATCATCAAAATAAGAGCAGTGCCCTTTAGAAACATCCCTATAATTGCATCCGCGGCCATTATCAGAGAGCTCGGCTGCACATTCTTAACGAGTTTTAAAGACGGTTTATATATCGCGAATAACATATACATTCTGGTTTATGTAAATGCGAGCGATGGTTTCTCAACTGCGCAATGCTGCATTGTCAGCACGCAACGCGTGGGGCGGCCATGCCTCGGAAGCGAGTCAGACTAGTTATATAAATGTCAAAATTTTAATAACAATACAAGAATGGTATGCTTAGTAAATGACTAAAATTGTGTCACATATGTAGGATATTTTAGAACTAAAATTTATAAAAATCCAAGAATAATAACTCTGCCTAAAGATTATTACTAGTTAATTTAAAAGCAAAATACAATTCGGAAGGTATACATCTACGAAAAGAACTAACAAGAAATTCATAGGGTTTAATTTTTTTATCACCAAGTTTACAATATTGATTTATTTAAGTTTTCTAATTTAAAAGGTACCCGTTGCTTATTGGTTTATGTTAAAATAAGCTTTTTTAATTAAAAATATCTTTTATTGATTTTTGAATTTACATTCTGTAAGTTCATTCATCTCATTAATAATATACATGTTACTAATGTAATTACTTTAATATAACCGTATTTTTATTTAACGAATTTGATGAAGGGATTTTTTTTATTTCATTAATATATTCGTAAAAATTTAATAAATGGACATATATCGGCAACTTTTTGCAAAATATAAACCGCTTTTACGGTCTTCCGCCCATGGAAAACCCCAGCCCTTGTAGAGCCTGTGTGTCTGTGCGTTGCTGTCCTATGACGTACGCTCATTTTCAAATATATTTATAAAGTTCTATTTCACATCGTTTTTGGATAAATTTAAATTTTCCACAATATACCAAATGTGTTGCCGTCCTACATCCCCTCTCACGATTCCAACGCTTGGCTCGAACTCCGTTCCCCTCAGTTCGCTATTTGAAAGTGCAGTAGTGTAGTGTAGTGTTTGGATTTTATCTCACTTAGGTACAGATTCAAACGTTAATCATTATTTTCTTCTTAAATAGCTCTTATTTTCATGTCTAACTTTTCATTTTCCGACCATATTTTCTCATATCGTTTTTCTGCAATTTCACTAAGTATTTTGCGAATGAATATTTTCATTTTATTTTCTGCTATTTAAATAAAAGAAAATATATCTTATTACTCTGGTGGCATTGTTATGGCTGGGATAGCGCTTGTCTTAGTTTATTAAGTGAAACAGTGAATTCAATTAGTTTTAGTGAAAATGATTAGTTAAATAGAGGAATATTTTAATTGCATCAGTTATATTATTTGATATAAAGTTTAAATTATTTACAAATGGTTACATATTAACTTTTGCAACCGTAAAAATCTTACATTCTTTAAAAATATGAAAAATCAATTTATCTATTTACACAAACATTATAAAACATATCTATGAAGTCAAATAAATACTCATAAAACCAGAATAATATTATAAATAATTATATTTGTTACCATTTAAATTGTTTAGAGACCATATTTTTTTATCTTTTTGTATTCACCGATAAAATTATACCAAATACGACTTTTGAATGTTACAGCAGCATGTTATGCAAAATATTCTTGAATAGCCCATAAATTATAAGTATCTAATGTTATGTCACACAAAATGGCGGATATTTTGTTTATTTGACCTCGCTAATTCACTTTTATTTTCGTTCGAGAAGGGCAACCAATTTATAAGTGGATAAAAACTGTTAAAATAAATATTTTATTATTTTACCTGCGCTGATTCTTTTAAAGTTTCTTTGTCTTCTTTGTATAATGATATTAAAATACGATAATATACCATTTATATAGCATGTAATATTTAATTGATCTATTAACTCGCCATAATAAACAATGATGTAGTTTTCTCTATTGATTTCATACTTTTTCACATACTTTATGTATGGAGTTTGAACTTATTCTACGTAAGTACTGTAACTTTATCATGTTTCGAGTTTTTATTTCATGAGGGAGCCATGCATATGCTGACGTACTAATTGGGCCGGTTCGTCTGAAATGATACCACAGGCTCACAGAATACTCAGCGCGAAACGCTATTTGTACTGTGTTTCGCTGAGTGAATGAGGATATCGGAGGTCCTTAAAAATGCCGTTTAAGTGACATAAAAGCAGGCAACACAACCAATGCGCGGACTGTGGCGCGATTGTCCATAGATGGCGGTGTTCTCTTACCATATAGGAGACCCACTGTCCACTGTCCACACACTGCTCTCTTGTCCACTATACAAAAAAACTTCCTTTTTTTATGTATTTTTCCTACAGTAACTCAAAAAATGCATTTAAGTTATGGTAATCATAAATTTTGGCTGATTTCTAATTTGAGATGGTACAAATTGAGTTATTTTTGCTCGAACTAATATAAAATAATAACTGATTACGCTATAACAATTGTCACGAAAGCTCGAAGTTACTTAAGATCATGTTTTTAAATTTTGAAAGTCACAACCAATTTATTCTGATATAAATTATTATCGTTTAAAATGTTCATAGAACATAGCTTAAAATGCACTTATTTCAATTTATATTTCCAGTAGGTATAAGCAATTAGGAAGTCTGCATGTTAGGAAACAAAACCTGTTCTTTTGCGTAATAATATTTAGTTTAATTGACGTTTAATATATTTTGTAATTATTTCTTTATTGATATAACTTTGGCAAATTTACTCAAGCTTCAATGCTTGGTAGTGATACGTGGAATATAATAAAGATACCGCAACTATAGAAGAAAACTAAGTAATATTTCTATATTTTTAATTTTTTAGTTAAGTTTACTTGCTTTTTTAGTTGAGACAATATTTTAACCTAATAATAATATGAATTAATATTAACGTTAGATTAATTTTACCGAGAAACCTTTTATTAATTTATAATACATCGCCATAACAACTTTAGTTTGTAGTGTGGTCAAAAGTAATTTTGTAATTTAAAACAATTTCAACATGACCAACATACGCGATATTTTTTCTCACTAAAAGGCATTCTTTGCTTTTTATAAGAATTCATTGCGGTACCAAACCTTTTTTTAAATTCGCACTGTTACAAACCGTTACACATCCTAAATTTTTGTTTGATTCAATTATTTTGCAGTCAGCACTTAAATGCATGTTACAAACCAAAACACACCATCTCAAACTATAATAAAATTCTTCAAAGACTTTTTCTTGCTTTATATAAAATTCCTCATTTACGCAATTCTTATTTATATGGTTTTTTACTACTTTGATCATTATTTGGCCTAGTATATTTATAGATATGTGAAGTGAAGTTAAAGTGCTATAGAAAATTGGGACCTTTCGCCTATAAGAAGAGTAAGATAAGAAGGTAAGTCAAGACTTTTGTCATTTTTAAATCAATTTTATTTACGAGAATGTTACCAGTTAATTATTAAAATAATATTTATTTAAAAAAAATAATTAAGAAATGGTTCATATAGTCCTACGTTAAAAAATTTAAATGTATACTCTTAACTAGTAGTTCTTAGTAGTACTTTTATATGTTAAAGTGAGCTTTGTTAATATAAATAATAATAATGTTTATCAGTTCTATCTCTCGTGTAGTCATCTAATTCAATAAATATTATTTCCGTACCTTTGAATATGTTTATATTTTTGGACAACCGCGCCACAGTCCGCGCGTTGGTTGTGTTGCCGGCTTTTTACGCCATATAAGCAGCATTTTTAAGAGCCTCCGCCTCCGACCGTTTCACGTTGAGCATTCTGTGAAACGTGGTATTACTTCGGACGAGCAAACCCAATTAGTGCGTCAACATATGCTTCAGCATGGCTTTCCAAAAAAGAAATTAATATGTATTATTAATTAGTAATCTATTAAGTAAACTGAAAAATGGCTTTTAATGAGTTTTATCTTCCAATTCATAATTACGAAAGATGGAAAATAGCTTATATTAAAATGTAAAAGTCCAAAACTTATAGTGACATAACGAATCAAAGATACAATCAATTTGACACAGTCGTGTTGTTAACTCGATTTAAGATTACAACATTTTAAAAACTTTAGTTATAATTACTTATTTTTAATAAAACCATTTTTGATTAAGAAAGAAATGTCCAATGTTAATTTACATTTATAATAAGCAATAATCAAAATCAAGACGTAATAAAAGTGTATTATGTAACACTATAATTATATGAAGCCTAACAGGGTGTAAAATTTGGTGTTGGTACGATCGGAAATGTGATTTCAAACAATTTGATTCATACAAAAAGACCACAACGCGCGTACCGCTCCAGCAACTTTAACTATGTAATACATATTATAATTTTACCAATCTTTGTATCGCTCCGTTTCATGGCTGTGTTGAAAAAAGGCACTTTGTAACGTTTTTACTACTATTTTACTTAACTGAATATGATAAAATTGTAGACAACGATATTGGGTAATTTCGAAAAAGATAAAGATTTGTGTTAATTAGTATGAAGTAGTAGTACTGAATGTTGTTATAAGTTATAGCGCTTAAGTAAAAAGTCCGGCAAGAAAATGAAATCGCGGATTGCAGCGCCGTTTTTCACAGGAGTTGATCTCTTACCATCAGGAGACCCGCCTGCCTATAATATTTTAGTTACAGTATCAAGAAACTCTGTTATTAGTTCGACACTGTTGAACGAAAGCCAAGATTTTTGAAAAATATTGAATAAATTCAACTGCAGTTATGGAAAAAATATATATTATATAAAAATTATATTATAACAATATTAAACTGTATGACCATGACCCATAACTGTTATCCTTACAAAGTGAGGTCACTAAAAATTTCCAAAGTTTTTATAGTATTTCGCCGAATTAATTTTAACAGTATTTTAAATGTTTATGCATACTTTACAGACTGTAGGTATTAAGACATATTTCATCAAATATCAGATGTCAGGGTAAACATTAACATAAGTTTTACTTAGTTCAAGAAAAATGCTAATTAGATATGTAGGTAGGTGTAACCTTTTTAGTTTTAAGTGTTTTTTAATAAAATATAGATACAAAATAATTTATATACCAAATTATGATTATTTTTTATTCTATAGCGAACACCGGAGCAGGTGGCTCCTATATGGAAAGAGAACACCGCCGCCCATGTACAACCGCACCATAGTCCGCGCATTGGTTTAGTCGGCTTCTTGCATCGCTTTAGCGGCACTTTTAAGGGCCTCCGATAGCCTCATTTTCGAAACACAGTACAAGTACTATTTCACGCTGAGTATTCTGTGAGCCCGTGGTATCACTTCGGACGATTATAATTGATTATTTTAAATAAGCAGTTAGATGTTATGGAAAATAATGCCTGTTTAAGTCAATGTTTCATATATTTACCTCCATTCTTCTAACTCTTATGTTATATATATAGAAAAATATATTATAATAACAATTTGAAAATATTATCGAAGATTATAGATGTATATGGCTGTGTTTGTGCTTATAGGTATGTGTAAGATTTAGCCCTAACGACCGAATATTTAATTCCCTATCGCATGTAAAATACATAAATGTTTCTTCTGGTCTAAATTTGATCTTTATTAGGCTGACCTAGGTGAGGTCGTCTACTGCACATGGGCACTCTGAGACTTGGGACACGGTTTTTTATAAGATTTGACACAACCTGCTTTTCTTCACCAATGTTACCTACACGTGTTTTCATTATAAGAACCTTTAAAATTTTCTGAATAACTTTCCTTACTCATTCAATATTAAATTTCTAGTAAAGGAAAATTGATTGAAGACATGTAGAATTATGAATATTTTATTTTGCAAAATAAATATGTCTAGATTGGCTATTCAATGCGGAAATACGGCAACCTTTTCGGTGTTCGTCCCAGTGGTAGCAGATTTGTGCATTTATAAATTTTTTGTACTGAATCAATTTGTATTTCATAATTATTTTGTAATCTTATTAAAAAACATACGTTATTTGCTGTGGTACAGTTAATTTAACAATTTGTTTAAAGTTTTGGTACCACCTCAATATAGAGCGCACCGTATTTTATGTGAATAATTGGACTTTTAACCTGTTCGGCATTTTATCTCAACAAAACTCAAGTAAAACTTTATATTTTTGTGAGGTAATGAAGTTTCTAAAGAGCTAAGAAACAGGAACCGTAAAACTTAAAAAAATCAAGTATCTTTCGTTGATAATTATGAAAATTAGCAGTTATTTTCAATACGCTATATTAAAAACTTTGTGAGAATAGGTTAATATGTTTGATACTATATCAAATAAAGCTTTTAATTTTTTGGATAATATATACCAATCAAGACATATAAAATATATGGAGCAAATTATATTTTATTTTTCTCTAAAATAATATTAATCGATTCTACAAGATTTATTTGTATATAAATTAATGATTTACAAAATCACGTGGTATTTGTGTGCTTTAATTAAACAACTGAATTTATGAACAACCGGATGTCTAAATGTTAATCAGTGTTTTTATACTAATTTGTTACTTATTTTTTAATTATAATTTAAATGTGTTTTAAATTCAAATCAAGCACTATAGTTATATACATTTTTCAGTATAGTTTTTTAAATAAAAAGTTTATAGTACTAAGGAATAGCTTAAAAATTCTGCTTAAGTGGTAAAATAAGTCGGCAAAACAATGTGCGGACTGCGGCGCGGATGTCCATGGGCTGCGACGTTCTTTTACCACATAGAAAACCCACCTGCTCCGATGTCCGCTATATAAAAAATACTAAGATAAATTTATCTTAAATGTATTTAATAAAAACCATTTCAATTGTAGGTGGAATAAAAACGATTTCTAAGTCCACTCGTGGGTGACTTTTGACCCACACAATGGTATTACCTAACATGGCGTAACCAATTGTATAATTCTCTTATTCTACACTGTATGGGCTTAAATTACTACTATATATGAGCATTTCTACATCAAACATGAAATTTTCTTTTATATAGTCATATGGATCAATTGCATAATTTTTAAGGTTTTTATCATTTTCATGAACGAAACCTTTGAATATGCTTTACTTAAATAGGAAATACAGATGAAATTATATTTATTTAATAATCTTATACTTAAAAATATTTTTCATCTTGCCTCTTTCATATAAAAGAGTTTAACGCGAGTAAATAAGGCGATACGTTACTGTGTCTTTGAACAAATCTCTTTTAATTAGAATTCCTTAGAAGCTTAAAAAGAAGTATTTAAGTCTAAATTAATACTGAACTTGAATATCCAATAATGTAATTTAAAGCCGACATGTTTATGTTTTAGATAAATATGATTTATTAAACACAACTACAAATTACGCAACATAGCAATATTTTCATGAACAATTGCCTCTGCAAAGTAGGTAACTATGTCAAGTTGCCAACCGCTTATAAATTACGTGCCTTATGACATTTAGTTTTATTTATACTGAAGTTTTGTGACTGACCAAATATCTGCAATCGATCAAGACAATTGTATAAAAAACTTATTATCTAACTGTATAAAAAACGATGTCAGAAACTTCAAAACTCCGAATCGAATTTAATCAAATTATTAAATTAAGTTTGAGCCGTGGAAAATATTTCGTGCTTAAAATGCCTTCATCATGTTGTTTAGTTAATTATAAACTAATTTTGATTTAGAAACACACACATTCTTAGATTTACCATTTACATTTTTTTATCTTTGTTACGGTATACCGGACAACGAAGCAGATGGGTCAGCTATATGTTAAAAGAACACCACCGCGAAATCACAACCGCGCCGTTGTGTTTCTGGCTTTTTACGCCGCTTAAGCAGTATTTTTAAGAGCCTCCGATATCCTTACTCACTCAGCGAAACAAAGTCCCGTTTCAAGTACAACTAACATTTCAGAGACACAAACTGCTCAGTATTCTGTGAACCCGTGCTATCCCCTCGAACGAGCTGGCCCAATAATTTTTTTATCATATTATGTTTCAGCATAGTTCTCCAACTAATAACTCAATACAACTAACAACAATACTCGCTCGGTCACTGTCATACTCTTCCAGAGACTCTCTTCAAGTAAAATAATTACATTAACATTAATTGGACATTAATTATATTTAATTATTAAATTTGTCACTTAAAGAGAAATTTCATTAAATTTTATTTTATTTTATTTATGTGTAAATACTAATTTCAAAAATTACTTGCGTAATTTTATTACGTAGTAGATACTTTTTCAATCTAAAAGTATTTATTTATTTCTAAATTAATTTATATGTCATTTAATATATTTAATAAATAAGAAAAATATTCCTATGTCGCATTTTAAACAATGACATAGTAACATAGAAATCAAATCACTAAGATATATAAACTAAACAAGTTTTTCATCCGGTTTTCTCGATAACAGGTTAGCCTAGACCAAAAAACAAAAAACTATTACTTAATATTTATTCAAATCACACGCAGCGACTCCATTTTATTGTGAATTTATTTTTGATAAGGAATTATTAATTCTATTTTTATAATGACATGGTAATCAATGTTTGATTTTATACTACTATATAGCGGCCAAAATGGGACCCGTAATGGTAGCAGATCACCGTCGCTCCTGGTCAACCACGTGGCTATCAGCGCTTTAGATGTGTTGCCGGCTTTTACGCTAAGCAACACAGCCCAATTATTACAACAGCATATGCTTTAAATATATCTACTTTCGACATTAAAAAGTTTACTTTTATGAATTTTAACTATAATATAATGGGGATGGATCGCAATTTATAATTTGTTCATTTATGAGATTCCTTATTTGTAACAAACATTGTATATATTTTTCCTTTATAAATATAACTAACTGGTTGTTTTCTACAAGTTATTCCACGCGTCAAAAACGACAAACATAGTAGAAAAATACGTTATTAATACAGTATAAAATAATTGTACACATAACATTTAAAACATTTAGTATTTTCTATTTACAATAAATGTATAAAAAAGCATCGGCAGTTAAATTATAAATTCTATAAATGCGTTGAGCAGTATTTGCTTTTACTTACTATTTAGTATGCGACAAATGTACATTGATGGTCTCCGGTGCTTAACCGCAGCAAACTATTGCTTGTATAATAAAACCTTTTCTGTTTAATACTGCTGTATAATGAAATCTTTAAAAAATAAAAATTTATTCAAAAGAACAAAATAATATTTATATTTAGAAGTATCTCGTATTTGTCGGCACCTCGCCATTATTATTATTCTTGCAGGAATTGTGGCGGTATTCCGATCTATTCATAATTGAAATTCTAGTACACACCGGAGGGTGAGCAGCAGCGCCCTTCCGAGTACAAGAGATGTTCTGCGATCACCAACCCGCCTGCCAAGCGTGGTGATTTAGACAAAATACCCCTCATGATTGAGGCCTATGACCAGTCTTGGACTTAATAGGTTGATGATGATGATGCCAGTACAAATGTTAACAGTATAAAATATCATTGCAGCTAATCTGCTAAGTCTTGTAAATACACACAAATACATAAACATATTTTAAAATTTTAAAACATATTTCAATTAGTTACATTAAAATTGTTTATTCCAACATTTTCACATAAACAATGTAAAATTACTCCCCCAAGGAAACTCATTTAAACCGCGAAAAGTAATTAACATTAAATGCGACTTCATTAAATAAAACAATTAATCTGAACTATATAAAATATTCAAAAACTAATTGTAAATAACATTTTAAAATCAATTATTATTAAATAGGAAAATATTTTCCTATATTATTGTGTATGTCCTCAGAGTGAATGGGCCCAGATAGTGACAAACTTATTTTGTAATACATCGGCCTCGATTCAAGAATAAATAAACTGAAGGTTTTTGCAACATTCTTATGTGATGATATTTACTTTCCTCAAATACCAAACTATTAACTTAAATAACTAACACTCGCTTTTTCATTTGATTTGAAATATTATAGAGTATGGTATTGTACCAAAAGCAGACTCTTCCTTTTCAAAATTTAGAAAATAAAAATATTTTTTTTAAGATTTTTAAATTCTGTTATAGAATTTACAGATTACCTTGTAAGTAACTCTTAATTTTATTACTTTAAAAACAGAATAGAAAAAATCGTAGACAATATTCATGTAATAGAAATTTGAGAGCTTAATGGTTTTAAAGTGTACCATGAGGTGAGAGGTATAGAGTCCGAATCCTGATACGGACAATAATAATTTAATTTATAATTTATACGGTCTCTGGAAGGGCTTGACAGTGGACGGGCGAGTGTCTTAATATTGTCGCACCCGTGGGAGAGTCATGCTGAAGCATATGTAGGTGCACTAATTGGGTCGACTCATCCGAAGTGGTACCACAGGCTCACAGAATACTCAGCGTGAAACGGTACTTGTACTGTGTTTCTCAGAATGAGTGAGGATATCAGAGGCCTTTCAAAATGCCGTTCAAGTGGTGTAAAAGCCGGCAACACACCTAATGCGCGAATGTGGCGCGGTTGTCCATGGCCAGTATTCTCTTACCATATAGGAGACCCACCTGCTCCGTTATCCGCTATAGCGGATTTTGATAAGATATATATACATATTATTCGTATAATATATATGAAATTCTGATGCTCTTTTTATATACTCACACGTTCAACTGACCTCTATGTCCTTACAAACAGTAGGCCAGTAGGTAAGCTACTCTGTATATGGGCAGCTAATGTGTCCTCTGCCTTTTCTGTATCATATAAACAAGTGATATATATATAATATAGATATATATATATGGTTAAAAATAAAAACTCATCTTTCTAATGGTTTGATTTGGATGTCAGTTCTATGGTTTTTAATGTGAAAAGGTAGGCATACATTTGTATAATAAAATGCTAATAGTTTTTTAAATGTATATTTATAATTTAAACAACTATTGTAGTCATGTTAATCATCAACAATCTACTAAACTGGTTCAATTGTAATGTAAGGCTTTTAAATATTTGGTCAACGGAGCAGTTGGGTCTCCTATATGGTAAGAGAACAACGCCGCCCTTGGACAACCGCGCCACATTCCGTGCATTGGTTCTGTTGCCGGCTTTTTCCGCCTCATAAGCGGCATTTTATTATTATCGAAACACAGTGGAGGCATCGTTTCAAATATAACTATTATTTCACGCTACGTACTCTATGAACCCGAGGTATCACTACGGTAGAGCCAGCCCTATTAGTGCATCTGCAAATGCTTCAACATGGCTCTCCCACGAGTGAAGACTCATATAAGATAACTCTTATATGAGTCTTCACTATATTAATATAATTAATATTAATTTGAAATAGTTAATTAATAATAACTAATATTATGATAAGTAAGGTGTGAAAGCAATTTTAAAAAAAATATTAAAATATTATTCAAATATTTTGCCTAACCATAGGTGTTTTGCAAGTGCAACATAAGTAGGGTATAGTTAGAATCGTTGGCACGTCTGTCTGTCTCTCACGTTGCATAACTGTATTACTGCGTGATTTGAAAATTAACTAAAACAAAATGAAAATATAAAAATTATCTAAACTAAATATAGGAATCACTAATAAATTATAGTATATACTAGACGTTTTGAAATCAATACAATTTATGTGAAATTTCGTCACGCTATCATTAATCATTAATCACTAATGAGGATTAATGATGCGGATATTACATAATACTGTCATTAAAATAACATTAGAATCTTAATAGTGTTTTTCTGTTATGTACACATTACTACAATATAGATCATACTCAGTAAATATCGACTACAACATTTTATAAATTCTTATTATTCTCTTGACTCTTGATTCTTGTCATCATCATCGTCCTTTCAGCCGTAGGACGTCCACTGCTGGACAGGCCTCCCCTTTGGACCTTCCGGCGACTTTAATATCGTCTGATCACCTCGTGAGCAGATGTCCTATGCTGCGCATGCTAGTCCGTGTTCTCCACTCTAACACTTTTCGGCGTAAAATTTCTTGCCCATAGCCACTTTAGCTTACTAATTCGGCGAACTATGTCAGTGACTTTAGTTCGTCTACAGATCTCCTCATTTCTGATTCGATCACGTAAAGACACTTCGAGCATAGCCCTCTCCATAGCTCGCTGAGCGAACAATTATTTGTACTAATAAATATTCTGTGATTATATGAAAAAAAACAGTTTTTCAACGGAGGAAGAAATTTTTGAGATATTCGCATTAAATGAATCAGCTCTATTCAAAAAATCTAAATCAATTCATTATTCTAGAACCTTGAATAAGTAATATATGAATATTTGTAATAGTAATGTAATAAATATGAATAATTTCGTTTCAATAAATGTATTTCGATGGCATTATTTAAAGTACATCCATCACTTGACTTTCAAGTTTATAATGTTTTTCTTCACATGTAATATTTAGCCCTTATGTACAATTATAATATGCAAATTGATCTCCAGTAATTAATAAAAATTTCTTATTCGAAAAAATTATCCTAGTGAGAGTAGTTGCTGGTAACAATACTAATTGAACAAACTTACAGTATACTAGCCTGAAATATTAATACTGTGTTTTAGTAAGCGACAGAGGATACCGTAGCTCAGCTTGCCGCTTAAGTAAAAAGTCGGCTACCCAAAAAAGCATAAATTACCTCGACCATTACGAAATATTTTCAGCAATAAAACCTGTCCTATTATCATTCCCATTCATCAGGGGCCCTTCATGAATTAAATTATCATTTTATTCAGAATCATTTTTTATAGTATAGCGAACAACGGATTAGGTTGGTCTCCTATATGGTAAGAGGACACAGTCCACACACAACCGCGCCACAGTCCGCGCATTGATTGTGTAGCCGGCTTTTTACGCCGCTTAAGCGGCTCTTTTTTAAGAGCCTCCGATATCCTCACTCACTCTGCAAAATACAGTACAAGTTCAAGCTGAGTATTCTGTGAGGCCGTGGTATCATATTAATACATAACTAATAACTGATTATCATTTGTAATTTTCTACAAAAATGATAGAGAAAAGATATTATATACATACATATCTAAATTGTGTTAGTTATTAAAATATTAATAAATAATTTAATGTTTGCGGAAGAAAAGTACAAGTTTACTAACTCAATCATTACAAGGAATCTTCATAAATTTATTATACTTTTATATAAAATACAAAGTATTAATAAACTTGGATTACACGTATCATATTTATCAATATTGATGCATTTAAATGAATATTAACCGACGATAAAAAATGAGAGTACCTATCTCACGCATTCGTCTCGCTCCGGCAAATACTTTCACTATTGTTACTCTTATTTCTAATGCCACATTATCCTGTTATATATGTATTAACTTATAACTAAAGAGTTTGTTGTATGTGCTCTCTAATAAAAGCAACGCTTCTGAATCATATTTCAGCTGTACTATCATATATTTGTATACTCTGTAACAAAGGAACATATGTTTTATATTTATAATTTTAACCATACTTTTTTATGGTATAGCGGTCAACGGAACAAGTGGATCTCTTATATGGTAAGACAATAACGTCGCCTATAAAAAACCGCTCTATAGTCTGCGCATTGGTTCTGTAGTCGGCTTTTTACGCCGACTACAGAAGAATCATTTTTTAAGTCCTTCTATATATCCTCACTCACACAGCGAAATACAGTAGAGGTACCGTTTCAAGTAAACTACCATTTCACGGTGAGTATTCTGTAAGCCCGTGGTATCACTTAGGACGAGCCGGTACAATAAGTGCGTTAGCATATGCTTCAGTATGGCTCTCCCACGGCATTTACTTAAAATATTAATTTGTCTGTGCTTAACATTACTTATCATTTACTGAATATACAAACAAAATTTCATAAGACTCGGTTCAGCCGTTTTGGAAGAGTTGTATAATAAACACTGTGACACGAGAATTTTATATATTAGATAGATATATATTAAACGTTGCTTTGATCTATAATTTTCTAAAATTCTGATACTGGGGACAGTTTATAATCAATATCCTTCTATTTGTGAAATATGTACTCTCAATTGAAGTATAGTCCAACTTGTTTATGCATTTGAATCTTCTAAGAAGGCCATATTACAACGTTTATAAATATTATTTACAATTAACTCAACACTAAGGAATTCGTATCGAGATTTTCCTTTAATACGTATAAGTGTAGGAAATATGGCCGGTCGATTACCTTGTGCCGTCCTTGCATTGTAACTTTTACTCGTATTGTTCTATCCAACGCCATCTTGGATTCCCATATAACTTTAGCATGCTATCCCGAGGCCGAGTCTAGTTATTCGGTTAGGGAGAAGAATTGAGAAACTACAATTCTAAGTACTTACTTCTACGAGTCACCGTCGCCTTTACACTGTATTTAAATTATTACAAATCCATAATACTTGAATTAAAATATAACTTTATTTAATTTTTGATAAGTGTGACAATGTAGGTGTCAAAATATAATTTTAAAATCGGCAGTTATGCGTAGTTTTCTGTGTACTTTAACTTGCCACTCAAAAAACTATGTAAACATATTACAATTTAGCGAGAAATATAAAAAAAGTACATAACAGTATTAGTTCCAAATAGGAAACCAATATTATATTGATAGATTATAGCAGCTTGTAATATTCTCTTTTTTAAATATCTTTACATTTTTTAATTTGATTCAAAAGCCGTTCCATTTTAACTCTCGACACCACTAATCATTACATTTTATTATTATATGATTATTCTTGATAGCATACACTAAAATTTAATTTTATAAGACGTCGTGAAATGTTTCTAGGGTATCCTTGAGCTTTGCTCGTGATTGAAAGGATGAGCCAATTTGGAAGCACGATTCCTTTTGTTTTTCAAGAATAGAAACAATACCATAAGATAAAATCATTTATGTTTATAACCAGCATGCTTCGCCAATGTTAATGTCATGTCTTATCGTATACACAGCGCAACTAAGCTTAAAGTTTATAATAAAGTTAAACGAGGTACACGGACACTATCTCCGAGATAAATAGAGTGCATAGTTCTGAAGTAATAAATTACATGGCAAGGTAAACTTCTTAAAGCTCTTTGTTCTTTAAAGAATAAATTTACATTCTCAAAGAGATATGCGGCGAATTGCCAAGTCAATGTGGGCGCGACGCATAAATTGATTATGGAAAACATTAAAAAACGCTATCCTATAACGCTATTGGCATCGAGAAAAAAATACACTTCCTTGAACAGGTCACATTAAGTGGAAATGACTGAGAAATTAATGTCTTTTGTTATATATGGGGAAGAAAACTTAAAAAGCGTCTAATCATTGTAAAGAGAGCACAAGATTTTTAACATTAATTATTGTTAAAGTATTCTCTTTGCGATTTGGCAACGCATACTGTTAATAATTACATTAAATGTCATTGCCTTTCTTACAGATATGTGTTTTGTAAAGTACGAAGTAAATAAGTAGACCTTTTTGTTCCATGTGATATAAACTAAACAATAAAATTTTATATCTTACAGACAAATTTAATTGCATTTAACTGACTGTGTTGGCCAGATAACGAAAATATTATATAAATATAAAAAAAACAATATTTTATTTTAAAGTAACATGCTTTTATTATTATATTATAATTGTACTGCATTGAAACTTGGGTTAAAATACGTATATTATACATAAAATATACCCTAAAGTATATTTCGTATATCCAGCAGTGGACGTCTTACGGCTGAATTGATAATGATGATATCCTAAAGATGTGTCTTTATATAAAGATCCCATAGCAAGTTTGGCTATTTTTGTTTGGCGTCAATCCTTTTATACTATTACTTTTATAACTAACTTACCTAAAATAATGCAGTAGGCACATAAAAAAGCAGAATATAAAATTGTAAATTTCAAAAAAATAATATAATAATTTAATAAACTTGTAGAGATTTCAAGTTATAGTAACAATTACATAGAAACCTTACTTAACCTAATAATACAATAACCACATAAATTAGGATATCCAATGTCAAAGATACACAGAATTAAATAGCACCTAGATATTACTTAAATTTATAATTAAAATATATATAAACTAATTTAATATAAACATGGCGAGAATTCTAGAGGCATTTGGTTAGCTTCGAAATATATGGTTGTTATAAACTTATGTTAAGCAATAAGTAAGGATAAGTAAAATACTTGGTATATTGTCACGCATAAGCGAGAGGTTTTTGTTACATTGTATTGATACTTAATAAATAAATGCTGTACCTTTAAAAGTAAACCTTTTGCTATATGTACCTTGAACACAAAAAGTTTTCAGGACACTGCCCTAAAGTATAGTCTAACCGAAACTTGAATTATAAGATTAGAGGACAATACTTTCTTCCCGTCATTTGATATTATTTTAATAAATGTATAATAAGAATTATTTTTTGTTTCAGGTTCAAAAATGAAACGATCTCGCCACAGGTGGCTGGCATTCTCCATATTGTGTAAGTCTACATTATTATTATCTTATATTTGATCAATTACCATCTAGACTCAAAGTTTTCTGTCTTATTTCCGCAACAGACTTTTCACGTTAGTGTAAAAGTGACAGAACATTTTCGATAATGTCAGTTAAACGAAGATGTCACTTCTTTCAGCTGCCTACCCTCTTCATAGCTTAGGATTCAAAATATTATTTTATTAATCACTTTATATGAATAAATGTGTTCATGTCTCCTGATGAGAGCCTCGTAGTTAAGTGGTTTAATATGTTTACCACTAAGCGAGAGGTATCGGGTTGGAAGCCCGATCCGGATAATTATAAATTATAATTTATTCTGGGAGGACTTGACAATGGCCGGGCGAGTGTCTTAATACTGTCGCACCCGTGGGACAGTCATGCTCAAGCATATGCTATCGCATTAATTGGGCCGGCTCGTCTGGAGTGATACCACGGGCTCACATAATACTCAACGTGAAATGGTAGTTGTATTTAAAACGTTGCTTTTATTATGTTTCGCTGAGTGAGTGAGACATAAAGATATCTCTAAAGACCGATAATCTACTTGATAGTAGTGTTTAAATACAGAAAAACAGATATAATGAAATCTGTATGCAATACAGAAGTCCCAATGTGCTAATTTATATAGTGTTTTTAGTTTCGCCTTAAAATGATGAGAAATATCGAGATTTGAAAATCATAAATTTCCACAGACGCTTTGAAATATAATTAAACTTAGATGTCCTTAACAATTTACTCAGAATCACATAAATTGACAAATAAAAACGATTGCACAGCCTTGAGATATGTAAATTTTAAGTCTTTGACATTTTTCTAGTGATCTTCCTATGATTTGATCAATATATTTTAAACTTTGAAGATCCTATTTTAATTTTTATGGACGCATTCGCAGTAACTGTTACTATATTTGGGTATATGCTTTTTATTTATTTTAAATATATTTTATTTACTTTAAGTGGCCCATAAATTTAAATGTCAATGCTTTTATGAACATACGGCCACAAAAAAGCATTTTAATTAGAAACGTGACATTTGCTTTGTTTTCTTTACTCTTTGATAAGAGATCACTGTCCACTGTATACAAACGCGGCACCAGCCGCACTCTTGTTGTGTTGCCGGGTTTTTACGCTGCTTAAGCGGCATAATTACAAGGACCTGCGATATATTCACAAATTCAACGAAACACTCTGAGGCCTTGGTATCCCTAATTAAGTATGGCATATCTAAATTATTTTCTATTGTAATTTCATAATTGATACGACATTTCTTCTTTGATCTTTATATGCTAGGCTTTATACTATAAATTATGTATTTCCAGGTATAACCGTAGCACTGTCGATTCTGCCCAGAACGACGGCTGTACGAGCTACTTCTCTTATCCATTCGAAGACCACAACAACTACACCAGCACCAGAGGAAGAACCATCAGGGCCTGACGATGAAGCGCAGGTTACTACTCCATTATTCCTATAAAAAACTTTTGGTAAAAATATGATACAAAGAAATAATAACACTCAATTTTTCACGTGCGTTTTCCAATTCTAAAATACCCACAAACAATAATGGATTTTTATTTTATTTATTTGTTTATTAATTTTTACAATTATATTTCTTATATACAGTGAAAATATAATAATCACGTAACGGTGAAATTATTAAAATGCAAAATAATATTAAACATACAGTGAATGAAAAATCTTGCCTCGATATTAAAATAAAGAGAAAATCCTTTAATTCTCGCCAATGTCACATTACAACGGAAGTACAAAGTGGATCACCTCAATATCCTGAATCGTTTCCTTTTATAGTTGCCTCATTTCCTGACCTATCATTACTTTATTCGATTGATTTGAACCACATAAGCTAGGTTTCCATTTTTTTATATTACAGCGGACAAGGGAACAGCTTGGTCTCCTATATGGTAAGAGAACACCGCCGCCAATGAACAACTGTGCCACATTTCGCACATGGTAGTGTTGCCGGCTTTTAACGCGGCTTTTTTAAGGACCTTAGATATCCTCACTAACTCATGAACATGAAGCCTTTTCTATGTGTCATTTACTTTAAAAAGAAAATTCAAAACTGCTAAAATACTTCATGTGGTAGTGAGAATAAACTAGGTATATTCTAAATTAATGGACGAACCGAAAACACTAACAAAGACGATATATATTCAGTAATCAATTATTTTTACATCGCTTTTTATTGAGCAAATATGAAATGAGAAATTCGTATGAATAATTATTAAAAAAATATGTTTTTAATATATTCTCATATTTAAAACCTACTTTAACTCAAGAATCTATAAAGGCTTTAATATCCTGGATTTACATATAAAAAGCTGCATATCTTACTACAACATTGGAGAGTAAGATTTTTTAGTGTAACAGTTTTTCGGATTTGGCGGGTCCTAGGATTTCTATGGTTTCTGTTGACTCTGTATGTGTTGAACTAAGATGACGTCTGCTTGGTCCTTAATTTAATAAATATTAATATAAACCAATGTTTTTTAAAGTGCCTTTCGATGTTCCAGATGGAAACAACTGGCGATGGAGCGGAAACGAACACAACATCGAAATACTCTGGTATACCGCAGATTGACTATATCTACGATCCTAACTTACCACGAGAGTTGAATGGATATAATCTTTCGGAGTACCCGTTCTATGAAACGGTACCACCACCGGAGACAATGGACTTCAAATGTGACGGGCTACATGATGGATTCTATGCGTCTGTACCACATAAGTGCCAGGTACTCTTAATCATACTACTTAAGAAATTTCATGCCACTTTAATAGAACTGAGCAGCTTTTTGAATTAATACCTGCAGCTGAATTTCTTTATCACGCGTCGAAGCAGGTTACAACCTGTCATCTGTTATGTATCACCTGTATGTCTATCGTTCTATAACTGAACTTTTTTAAGGATTTTAATAAAAAGCATATCTCTCAATAAAATGCCGGCAACGAACCCGCGGCCTTGCAAAGGCAGAGGGTGTCCATGGGCAGAGAATTAAATCTAAGTGAGTCTCTTGGTAGTTTGCCACCGTTTTTCACAAACAAAATTTAAACTGATTCTATATTTATAGTAATTATAGCTTTGTTTAACCTATTCTGTGTTACTAATAGGTGTCTTTTGTGTGCACAAGTGTAAGTTACTTCGTTTATTTTAAATAGGAAGTTATGTAGGATACATACGCCTATACAAAGTTTAGAACAAAAATGTGTTTAGATAAATTAATTTCCAAATTTTCACTCAGTTAATTATTTCAGGTATATCATCACTGTCTTTTCGGTACACGTTATGATTTCCTATGCGCTAACTACACGGCTTTTGATCAAAAAACATTTATATGTCATTTTGCCTCGGAAGTGGACTGCAAGAATTCTCCAAATTATTTCCATAGGTAATTATATAAAATGTCTAGAGTACCTATGATGTGATTATAAATTACCTAACAACTAGTTTATAATTTATTTTATTTGACTATATTCTGTAATTTTCTGACTATTACGACTTCAAAACACTTGTTGACATGTTATGATAATACAAGAATATCAAAGCTAAAAACTTCTTATAATCAAACTACCTAAATCTTTTTTTATTTTAATAAGGATTAATAATAACATTTTAAACCAATTTTCAAAAAATCGATAATCATAAAACAAGTGTCACACGAAACGACCCCGTTGCGAATTGGTCAGATTTTTAAAATAGCACATTATCATACTGTAAAAATAGTACCAAAGGAAAATTGGCTTATTATTTAGAGAAGGCTAATTTAAAACATAATAAAATTATTTTTAATATCTTTTTGTAGTTAAATTGTGAGTGACTATACTTAATAAACTGAACTTTATTTAAAAAATCCTGACCTGAGAACCGTACAGATGTGAAATTTAAAATAGTCAAGCAAAATATTCGTTTCGATGAGGTGTTCCGTTATTAATTGAATAATTCACAATCCCTTCTTTCAGAAATGATGCCCTCTACAAAGCTGCCTCCACTGAGCCGCCGCCACCACCTCCAACTACCCCAACAACAACGACGACGACAACCAGTAGACCTCCCAGACCTCCGAGGCGAAGACCATACCATCGATATGACGACTATGATGATGATTACTATTACACGAGGGATAGGGACGAATATGACTATGAAGAAAGGTTATTTTTATTTTAGAATGAGTTTATATTTATTTCAATAGTAAAAATTTTATATTCAGGATTGTCGTAAAATTAATATTAAACACCATCTCCTGTTACCATCGCATCATTAAATCTTTAATAAACATAGAGACTAAACCCTACCTAAAACCTAACCTCCTTTAATTTAATTTTTGGTGTATATTTTTAGGGGTGGCAGACGATCTCGACCACGAGGAAGGCCAGCTATGAGAAGACCACACGACGACTACGATGATAGGTAAGAGGTTTTTATAGATTATATATGCTTTCTTATTTTATACGATGTTCTTCGCGAAAGGATGACGTTTTTATCATTTTATTAAACAAGTAAAATCTAGTTTGTTTAAACCATTGTTTGCTTATATTTACAGGTATGAAACCCGTTCAAGACCGCGTGATGAGGCTGACGATGATTATGATGATAGAAGACCATATGAAAGACCTAGAGGTAAAAGACCAGATTATAGAAGACCATATGACGACGAAGACAGAAGACCATACAAAAGTGGCAGGCGTCCACAAAAATCAAGAGATGAAATAGATGATAGATATCGAGATGAAGATGATGACAGACCGAGAAGTGGAAGACCTAAAAGACCACGAGATGAGTTTAGGGCCAGAGATCAACCGGAAGATGATAAAGAAATAAGAAATAAAGAAATTGACAATCAAAGAGATGAAGTAAGACTTCGCGATGAAATAAGACCTAGAGATGAAACTAGATCTAGGGATGAAATAAAACCTAGGGATGAAATCAGATCCAGGGATGAAATCAGATCCAGGGATGAAATCAGATCCAGGGATGAAATAAGACCTAGGGATGAAATCAGATCCAGGGATGAAATCAGATCCAGGGATGAAATAAGACCTCGGGATGAAATACGAACAAGAGATGAAATAAGGCCTAGAGGCGAAATTCGACCAAGAGATAATTTCAAACCCAGAGATGATGTAAGGGTACGCGATGAAGAAAAACTATTAAAAGATGAAATCAAACCTAGAGACGAGTTTCGGCCTAGAGATGAAAAACTTCCGAGAGATGATAGGCGACCTGTTGACGATAGCCGTGATATTAGACCTAGAGATAAAATAAATGAAGGACGCAGACTTTATGATAGACCATATAGAGGGAAGGATGATAGACCTTACATAAAATCAGAGAGAAACTATGATGATGATAGACAAGAAGAAAAAAGGCAAGCTCCAACAGCTCCAGATACACCTTTAGTTAAACCAAATGGCCATGGTATTTTCAGTCAACCCAGAATGCCACCAAAAATCAAAAGGCCAGTACCACTTAATGAAAAAGAAAAATATGAATATGTATCCATTTCTACTGTAAAGACACCACCAAAGGTCGACGATGATTATTATGACGAATATGAAGATGATGATGTGAACAGACCCTTGCCATCAGCAAAAACTAGTACAATACAAAAACGTCCAAAACCAGAGCCACTTGAAAGAGAAAAGTTCAAACCAAAGTCCATAAGTCCTAGCAACAATAAGAGAAAGCCCAAACTACCAATAGACTATGAAGATGAAGAATATTATTATGAGCCTCCAACTAAAGTGTCAAAATATACATACAATCAAAGAAATAATGAGCGATTAAAAACAAAAGATGATGATTACTATTACGACGAAGATAAAGATAGACCGAACGCGGGAAAGAGGGAGGAAATAATTGAAAAAGTAAAAGACGTACGTCCTAATGTCAAAGTAGTCAAACGTCCTTTTTTACCGTCTAGGGGTGGAAGTCCCTACCTACCAAGAGGATTGCAACCGGTAGGTGGGAAGAACTTAAACTCACCACCAAACACCACCCCTAAACCTACATCTACTTCTACTACAACTACAACATCCACTACTAGTACTACTACAACTACCACGACTACTACTACTCCTGCACCAATAACTACGATACCCACAACAACAGAACGAATAACAACAAGTTTAGCCACAGAAATACCTTCAAAAGACCCAAAAGATGAAGAAGAATATGAATATTATGATGAAGAAGATATAGAATATGAAAACAATAAAAAGGAACCAGTAGCAACTACAACAGAGCTTAAAACTGAACCACCAACGACAACGCAAGCAACGAAGCTTAAACTCCAACCAAAGGTGACACAAGAGAAGAAAGTAAAAGATCTAGCTTCAAAAGTATTACGAACATTCAATGATAATTATGAAGCCATTAGAGAACAATTAGAATCTACATTAAAACCAGCTGCTTATTTAAAACCGTATTTATCAGAGAAACCAAGATCTGAACCTAAACCAGAAATATCCAAACCTTATACAGCAACAGGAAAACCCTTGAGAATCCCTGACGTTTCCATTAAACAGAACCTAGCTGATTCGTTGGAAAATGAATACGATGAAAGGTTTAACGAAGCTACCCCAAACTTAGCTAACATTAGGGTGCCAAGCGGTTTCATAGTTCCTACAAATAGAGATTTCACGTTCACTAGGTTTAGGAATAACGTACAGCCTGACCCACAGTTTGCTGCATCAGAACTTTCACACTACCGAATACAAAAGCGGCCACAAATATCCGGTGTGAGCTTAAGAACGCCAACATCTTATTACTTAAAGCCTCAAGTGAGTTATGAAGCTCTAACACGACCAGCCAGACACCTCGTATATAGACCATTAGGAGATTTCTTTTAAAATAACATCGGTAACCTTTGAAAGATGTATAAAGTGGATCTGCAGATCCAGCGAAACATAAATGAAACTATATTTAGTTAGGTTTTAAATTTTTTTTTAATCAAACGAGAAAGCTTCCATACATATATGACGTAGGAACTCAGTTCATAAATTGGTTGATTATATAATATATAAATAATATTATTTAAAATATATTTTAAATTAGTAACATATCACTGCCAATCTTACGAATTGCTACTTTTAAGTAAAATATAAATAAATAAAGATTAATCCGTTAAATTTAAATAAATCTAGAGAAAATCACTCTATTAATATAAACTGCAACAGGATTATTGCAGAATGTAAAATGTTAATTAAAGTAAGATGTATACTTAGTATTGGTCTTAAAAAATAAAACATTTTGATATATTTTGATAAATTACTAAGCCAATGTAAAGGTATTTTGATACAATGACCTTCAAGTAATCTTTATAGTAACTGTAATAAAAATTTTAGTATGTATTCTTAAGGATCAGAAGCTTACTTAATTTTTAAAAGAAATAAGTAACAAAGATGCAAAATCCCTGAACAGAGAGTTCATAAGGCATATCTGTCGCATCCGAGTACTCGAATGTTATTATCACGTGCCAAGTTGCCCCTTCTATTCGCTACGTTATTGCGTCATCGCGATCATACGATTCTCCTCTAAGATAAAGATCAAATCCTCTAAGATAAATCCTCTATTAATACTCTTGAAACTATTTTTCAAAGGTTGCCAGAACAATTGTAAAGTCTTATTTGATTCTTGTAAAATATATACTACTAAAGTAAGACTGTTACGATTAAACAAGTTTATAGCACTGAGATTGGTTATATGAATTTGTAATTATATGTAATAGTGTTTTTAAGAATTTTTAAAAATAATTACAAAACTATTCATATTAAGGCAGTTTTATTACATATTTTATTGCATAGCGGACAATGGAACCGGTGGGTAGGTCTCTTTCTTAAGAGATCACCGACAGCAGTGGACAATTGCGTCATATTCCGAACTATGGTTGTGTTGACGGGTTTTTGTGCCGTTTGAATTTTACGGGATTTCGATGTCCTCCCTTTTTTTATTTTATATCGGACAACAGAACTAGTGGGAATAGCTTTTATATGGTAAGAAAATACCTCCGCCCATGAACAACCGCGCCACAGACGCGCATTAGTTATTCTGCCGGCTTTTTATGCCGCATTTTTGAGGGTTTTTGATATTCTCACTCACTCTGCGAAACACAGTAGAAGTACCGTTTCACGGAGAGTATTCTGTGAACCCGTGGTATCACTTCGGACGAGCCGGCCAAATTTGTGCTTCAGCGTTCGCTTCAGCATGGCTCTCCCACGGGTGCGACAGTATTAAGACACTCGCTCGGCCACTTTCAAGCCCTTCCAAAGACCGAATAAATTATAATTATCTGGAGCGGGATTCGTACCCAACACCTCTCGCTTCATGTTACATTTTTAAAACCATTAAGCTACGACGCTCTCTTACTCAGCTAAACATATTATAAGTACTATTTCAAGCATGTATTCTTTGACCACTCATGGTATTACTTCGAATGACCCGCCTCAATTAGTGCGTCAGCATGTGCTTCAGCAGCGCTGCAACAAGGGAGAGATACTCGCCTGCCCACTGTGTGGATTATAATTTCTTTATTTGGAACTGGTATCGTAACCCTCTGTTCGTAGTGGGCTTACACTACGAAGAGAGGTACGGTGCTCTTGTTTGATTCCTACTGGCAGACTTAAGAACGTTTCCATCTAGATATTTTTAATCTTATCAAAGGAACAAATAATAAAAACTGTGTAACTATGTTATATTTCAATCACCGTTGTATATATAAATTCTAGAAATAATAAATAAATTTCTGATATTTTTTATCAACATAGACAATATAAAATCAGATTATAACTGTTGATATGTTCAATTTTCTAGCAATAATTACATTTTTAAATTGGCCATCTTAATTAGAAATCAAACAATTAATATATATTTTAATCGCCTCACTAAAACATCACAAAACTGGAATATTACAGATAATTCACTAAACTGTGTTCAATTATTCATTAAAAATTATTTTATAACATGATTTCTTTGTTGACGCATTTCCTTAGTTGTATATTCTTAAGTATATAAATGTAGGTCCAATTTCAATAAACCTATTATATTTCTTATGGCATGCTTTGATAAGGAAAGATTCATGAATTTCATCTACCTCAAGTCTATGATTACATGATCACTTTTTGATATAGTATAGCGGACAATGGAGCAAGTGAGTCTCCTACATGGTAAAAGAATATCGCCGCCTATGGACAGCCGCGCCACAGTCCGCGTATTGGTAGTGTTACCAGCTTTTAATGCCGCTCAAGGGGTACCACCACTCACTACTAGCACGGGCTCACAGAATACTCAGAGTGAAAAGGTTCCTGTACTTTGTTTCGCAGAGTGAGTGAGGATATCGGAGGCCCTTAAAAGTGCCGCTTAAGCGGCGTAAAAGCCGGCCTCACCACCAATGCGCGAACTGTGGCGCGGTTGTTCGTGGGCGGCGATGCTCTCTTACCATATAGAAGAGAATCTACTCCGTTGGCCGCTATAGAATATAAAAATTTAAAAAATGTGCCATGGTAAAAGGCTTACTAAAACCATTAAGTATTTAAATGAACGCAATCAATAGAAAATGCTATAAAAACCACGCATTGTAGATTCCGATGTGAAACTTTTCCACATACTGCCATTAGTAAACGATTTCTATAGGCAATATTTCAGTGCAGTTTATTTAAGATTGTTCCCTTGTTTCCCATCATATCATACGATTACATTCATTATCTAAACTGAATCCTACGCCGACTTACATAACGTTAAAAATGGCAATTAAACAATAAAATGTTTACGCTTTAAGCTCGAGAAAAGAATTAATACAGCTTGGTACAAAACGAACGCACTAAGACTATAGACGAGAACTCTCAAAGTGATTCTTTAAATTTCTGAACTTGACACTCCAAGAGCGCGTAGAGAATGGTGGAACCTTCAAATCTGTTATGATTTTGGCATGCTGTACTTTTGGACTATGCGAAGCATCGAGCATCATTATCTCTCCATTGTTATCGGCTATCTCGCGTCTCTCTTCCCTGTGGAACAGTCTGTTGATTGGGAACTGTATTTCGTAAAAGATGTACGATGAAGCCCAAATCCAGAGTTGGTATAAACAGACTTGCCACCATGTCATCACACCAAATACTTGATACAACCAACGATCTGTTGCAAAATATATTGTGTAGTATCTGAAAATTTATTGAAATATAATTTAACACAACTTGATTCAAATCATTTACAATTGTTATAAATATCTTCTAATCCTTAATGTGCTATAGCGGACCATGGAGACGATGGGTCTCCTATATGGTAATAACACCGCCGCCCATGAACAACAACGCCACAGTCCACGTATTGGTTGTGTAGCCGGCTTTTTACGCCGCATAAGTGGCACTTTTAAGCACCTCCGATATCCTCTCTCACTCTGTTGAGAGGATTATAGTGATAGTGAGTGAGGATTCCATAGGAAACACAGTAGAAATAACGTTTTAGTATTCTGTGAGCCCGTTGTATCACTTCAGACGAGCCGACCCAATTAGTGCGTCAGCATATGTTTCAACATGGCTCTCCCACTGGAGTGACGGTATTAAGACACTCACCAGTCTACCGTCAAGCCCTTCCAGAGACTTAATAAATTAAACCGGGCCGGGATTCGAACCCGATACCTCTGGCTTCAAGGTACACTTTTAAGACCATTAAGCTACGATGATCTCAAAAAATTAATGTTACTTACACAACAGCGTAGACTACAGCTACGCCCCAATACATGTAAAGTTCCACCTTCTTGTCAGTAGGGTGCCTCCTCGGCTGCAAGAGTGTTTCCAATACTACCACTACAACTATATTGGTGTGCACACAATGGTTGAACCACCAGGGAACTATCTCATCAAAGACCTTCGGGAAGACCAGCTCGCGATCAATGGCGTACACTGTCCAGAACATTGACGAGACGAACTGTAAATAATAATGTTACTTTAAAAAAACTATAAAATCAAAAACAAATGTCTCAAACATGTCGAAACCTTAAGAGAGCTGTATTAGGTTCGAAACTTGTATAACAAAATCTCCAGGCACCCTTGTTCAACCGCGGATTTTGGGGTCAACAAAAAGTAAATTGTTCAAAACTGATTTTAAAAAAATTAAGCCTTTTAAATCAGAAATAATTTCTTCCACAATAAATAAACGGATATTTTTTTAACTTCTAAAAAAAACATGTCTGCATGCGAGCGCGTAAATTATAGATTTTTAAATGATTCTTTCAATATTCTGATCATTGTATTTTATGTTATATATTTATAAAGTGCTATTTTACATCGAGGTACTTAGCTCCCTTTAACAGTATATTTACCTACAACAAGAAAATAATGTAAGAATCCCAAAAAACAAGTTAACCTAATTTTTGGTTTCTGGAAGAACGGTTAAAATATCAATTAGAGCTAGTAATTAAAAATTATTAATTAATTTACTAAATATCGCTTGAGTAATGTAGCAGATTGATTGTAGATTGAGTGATATTGGCTAATGTAGATAATTATATAAGTTATGTATGTTAATTTTCTATGCATCCGAAATCCTAGTAAATCCAAGTTCTCACCCGTGGGAGGGCCATGCTGAAGAAAATACAGACGCACTAAATGGGCCGGCTTGTCCGAAGTGATAACACGGGCTTACAGAATGCTCAACGTGAAACTTACTGGTAGTTTGTTTCGCTGAATGAGCAAATGAGTGGACTATGGCGTGGTGGTCCATGGGTGGTAGTGTTCTCTTACCATATAGGAGACCCACTTGCTCCGTTTCCTATATCAATTAAAAAAATTATACTGATGAAATCAAATGAAAAGTACAGGCAAACTTTAACTTACTAATGTGAATGGCACCACACACCCGGAGAACAGTACATCACGCCAGTACCGAATTTTGATGGCCAGATTAGTCTCATGTTTCTCATTCCACTCAAAGAGGTCGTGAAGCAGTGAAAAACCTAGGAATATTAATTGAAACGACTGAAAATATAAAAAAATATTTATTGTAATTTTGTATTAATAGTAGGGCTGTTTTAGGCAATTTAAGAATCTATCTTTACGAATATTTATTGAAATATTGATAACTATTACGTTAATTTATGTAATGAGGATTATAAATTTATTATTATTTAGATTTCTATGAACATTTTTATAATCTATAGATAAATATTTCGATATATTTCTATAACCTAATAGAAATAATGGGGAAATTAAATATTGATATTCATATCTCAATTCTCTTATTTCCTGGTAGCTTAAGATTATATTGTTGATATACTTATTAAATCACAATAAATAAATAATGAGACTCCAGAATAAATCATGCGGAAGTCATGATTACCAATCTATCGGCTTTCTTATCGGTTTTTACCAGAACTATTATAATGACTGCAATAAAATTCGGGCTATAAACGGTATTTGACGAAACTTATGAGAATGGGCGGAGGATCGCTTATTCTAGATGAACCTCCTTCTCGTTTACCACCGATAATATAAAAAAATCAGTTTGGATTCTCTTTAAATCTCTACCGGCTTCTAACAATGTGGAAATTACATAATGCATTGAAAATGCGAAACAATCTTGACTAATTATAGACTACTACCAGACGTATAAAGTCTATTTGATAACATTTGAACTTAACGTATAAAGGCACGTGAATATATCGTAGCTAATTAAACTTATTTAGATATTACTACCAAGATTGGAGGGTCCTACCAAATTCAAAACTTACGGAGTACGTATAAAAAAGGGGAAAACATTTAAAAATAATTATTTAGGAAACGCTAATGACTAGGTAAAGACGGTTCCGGTTATCAATAAGGCCAACGACTCGGTCAAAGGGCTAAACACGTGTGTTATCAATACTGATATGTTTGACACCATGTACGTGATTTCCATGAGTTTGGGACAGGACAAGTTACAAATTCCACTTACATGGCAGAATTACGTACAATTTCTTACATATAATGAAAAGTACTACGAACATAGGTGAACGATATGGAGTTCTTGCTATTTAGGCATTACTAAGGAGGTTTTACTCTCCATCCAAGAGTATGACTCATTAGAAGAGACTGCCATAAGACTAATCGTAGAGAGAGAAAATTTAAATTGTCAATGTTTGTGCAGAGAGCCACATTTCCAAATAGCTGTACACATGTTTAAAAAACACTAATTTGGCGGGCTCGTCCGAAGTGATACCACGGGGTCACAGAATGCTGACCGTGAAACGTTACTTATACTGTGTTTCGCATAGTTAGTGATATCGAAGGCCCTTAAAAAGGCCGTTCACGTGGCGTAAAAAGCCGGCAACACAATTTCTTCTATCAATTTCTTCACATTGATCCATACATTACAATCCGAAGTAAGAATATATAATATAAGTAATAACATTTATTTCTTTCGTAAATAAGAAAGAATACACAAGCATAGTTTAGCTTTTCTATAAAAAAAATTAAGAAAGTATTTTATAGTGACGCCCTTCCTTTTTCTTTTACTTCAAAATTGGTAATTCGTAAAACTATGTATATTTTCATAAACATAGAATTGAAATACTCATACTTAATACTTTGATTTAAAATTACTTACAATGCTATCGAATCGAACAAAAAGTTATAATAAAATTAATAATGTCGGTATTTAAAGAAAATTCCACACAACCAATCCAAAAACACTTACAAAATTCCATCCAGTCAAATAAGCGAACTTAAATGTGTGCAAACATTGTATTTCTGGTTCGAAACTATCACCTAAATTCAAACTTCTTGCAAATAAACCAATACAGTTATGGTGTAGGAAGGCAAACATATGAAAAACAGTTTTCCAATACAACCTCGCCTCACTGCGATCAAACAACTTCTCATTTTCCGTTATCAAAAAGCACAAAATGTTATAAAATATATTATTCTCACGAAACAAAACGAAATCTTCCATTATCAATTGCCAACCCAAAACTAATTAAAACTATTGGATGCACGAATGACAAAGGACTACTATTCTTTTTACTTAGACGGTATACGCTTCTGATGAGTGTTGCAATACTTTATTTGAAATTTTACTAAGTATTTACTCTGAATACTAATTTAATAAGTTATTAATTACATTAACAAATTACTTTTACGATGTTATTTATTATTTAAATTATTTACATTACATAATGAGATAAATTATATTAAATTAATATAAAAATCCAAATATCCTCTAAACATACATAGAATTATTCTAATGTTAATAAATTTAAATAATTATTATATGTACATATGTTACAATCTATATAAAATAATAATTTATATTTAAATAATAAATAAATATTTGTACTTACCTACAGTTTATACGTTTGAATAAATAACTATGTTAAAATGTATTAATTCATATTTTATATTTCTTAAACATAGGGAAGTTTATTTGTTGATCATAAAAATTTATAATATTATTATTCAAAGATCTAATTTTAAGATAATCAAAACTTATTAACTATATAATTTAATTTACATTAATACAATAAAAATACACGCTATGATTAGCATTTTAATTTTTAACACTGAGTCTTAACAATGGGATACCCGTGGGAGGGCCATGCTGAAGCATTTGCTGACGCACTAAATAAGCCGGCTCGTTCTAAGTGATACCACGGGCTCATAGAATACTCAGCGTGAAACGGAACTTGTACTGTGTTTCACAGAGTGAATGAGTATATCGAAGGCCACTAAAAGTGACGCTTAAGCGGCGTAAAAAGACGACACAACCAATGTGCAGAAAACCAATGTGGCGCGGTTGTTCATAGGCGGCGGTGTTCTCTTTCCATAAAAAAAATCTGTAGTAATAAAAAATTAAAAACGCCTGATTTTTATTTATAGCAAAACTTTATTAGAATAAATACTAACAGACCCGGCAAATGTTGCTTTGCCATATAAATATGACATTTGCTGTCGTGGAATTTTTAAAAGCATTATAAAACACCATAATTTTTCTCTAGAACTCAATAGTATAATCGGAATTCGAGATCGGTTAAAATACAGCCTATCTTACTCACAGATAATGCAGCTTCCTATAATTGGTGAAAGAATTTTCAAGATCGATTCAGTAGAACCGGATATTATTCCCTACAATGTCATAAACATACAAACTTTATCTCATTATAATATTACTATTTTTTATGATATAGCGGACAACGGAGTAGTTTGATTTATTATATAGTAAGAGAACACTGCCGCCCATGGACAACCTCGAAACAGTTCGCGCATTGGTTGTGTTGCCGGCTTTTTACGCCGCTTAAGCGCCATTTTTAAGGATCTCCGCTACCCTCACTCACTCAGCGAAACACAGTACAAGCACTGTTTCACTGTTTCTTTCGTTAGAAATAGACATAATAAATTCACTAATACAACGCTTTGTCAGACATGACCGGTCGGAAAAAAATATGAAAATTACGTTTTTGTGCCTTACAAAAAGATGCCTTCAATTCAAGGTTTTCGAGATTTTATCTTATAACTTTAATGCTTTTGCGAAACTAAAAACTGTTTAAAATTGTAATGACAATTTTAGTAATAGTTGTAATATATATTTACAACATTATTACGAAACCTACCCGACTGGTGCACTTACAATATATAATAAAACTAGTAGACTTGGCAGACGTCGTTCTGCCCGCTACACTACCCACCGAGTCTGACTTACATGTTTCTTTTAAATATTGTCATGTTTGCACAACACAATTATAAACTGTAATCTATGTCTTATTCTGATTATACAAAGTTTGACTAAAATACGTTCTGTATTTTCACGTGA
>DWCF01000484.1:0-45696 GCA_018230265.1 Delias oraia
TACAGTTGTTAAAGTCGAAATATATTTATTCGAAATAATATATAATGTTCCAATTTTGAACGTCAAATTTGGACTCTGCTACCATTTCACAAAATATTTGCTTAAAATTAGCAAAATATTATTTATATTCTAATAAAATAACGTTAGAGATTATTTATTTGTAACTTACAATACTAAGTAAACAAACCAACAATAATAAATTAGGACACACAAACAAATATAATTAAAGAAAAAATTTGGACAACCAATGCAAAACAAGACTAAGAATAACCAATTGTAAGCAGAAGTGGAAAGCAAGGTGAAGATATTGTTAGGATAAATAAAACAATGAAAATATGGGCAAAATATGTAATGAGGAGAAGTACCGAACACCCACGCATTTTTATAAACACGTCCAGACTAATTTTGCCTGCTTACCTCGAACCAGTCGAGATGAGGTGGGCTTAATGTTTTTATCATTTATTTTTATCAAACTATTGTACAGTACAAATGTCTTCATACTTATAAGGACTTCTATAACATGCAACTCTATGAAAAATATTATTTAATATCGATTTTTTTTAAATATTTATAATGAATATAGAAATAATATATTCGAAGTGTATGGAGCGAACTCGGAGTGTGCGCAGCCTGCTCGCTGCGCACGCGTTTCAACAAATACTAAATATATACAAATATATAGATACTAAAAATAGTCAGTATAATGTTTTGTAGTTCCCGGGTACTGGAGTAAATAATCATCTTTAGTATAATATCCGAGGGTTGACATGAATACAGACTATGTATACACAAGGCATCAATGAAGATCAATACTATATATAAAATATTGTGCTTTAATAAATAAAACAGATCTGCAATTGTATTACGGAATAGAAACGCAACGAAATAAAGGAACGATCTGATCTTTTTTTGTTGAGAGTGACAATAAAAGAAAAACAAAGTCGCAAAATAAAAGCCATTTAGAAGCGGTATCTTTAATTGCACAAACACTGACCTGTCCTCTGACACGCTGACCACCACCGGTGCAACGTCAGACTCGTCTCTCGGAGCGTCATACGTGGGTGGCACTTGGGTAGAGGTAAGCGCGAGTGCCTTGTACCGCGACTGTTCAGCCGTCGGCAGAACGATGTCCACCGAGCGCGAGCGGAGCCCGTTACCAGGCACTGTCAGAGAGTCGTCGGTCTCGAACAGCTCCTCAGCCCTCGCCCCACCCGTCACTTTGGAGAAGGACGAGTCAACGGACGCCGCGCGATCGCGCTTCAACTCCGGCACAGCCAAGTAAATGTCGTGGACGACTGAATCCCTCGGAGCATTGTTCGCTTCGTCCGAAGCACGAACGTTCTCCAGTGAACTCCCCGTTGGCTCGACGAAGAACGCCTCTTGCCGGGATATGGACCGGCGTCGCTGCGGTATGATGAGTGGCTCGTCGATAGGCGGCTGCAGCTCGAATGATGGCGCACCGGGAGACGGCGGTGGCGATTGAGCTGGTGGGGGGAGGAGCATCCGCGGCGGAACTGGCGTGAGCTGTATTCTGGGTGGATCCCCATCGCTTTCGTCGTCTTCGTCGTCCTCGTCTTCCGCTGATGACGACGGTGGTACTCTCTCGGGCGTGGTCCGTTCTTCGCTCTGGCGAGCCAGCCACGTTTCCATGTGTCGACAGTGGACGCATGGTGGCGGCGTTCCTTTGCCTGATCGGCGCCGGGACCACAAGCGTGGTACCTGTCGAAATACAAAACTTTGTAAAAACCAACTTCATTTATATTAGCGACGTTTAACAAAATAATTCCACTAGTGGCAGATAGTTGTAAAGTTACAAAACAATATACAGATACTAGAGTATAGTTTATCGTGGCTACTCAGCGATTGCGGTTCTAGTTTTAGCCACATTCGCCCGAGGATTAGGCACAAGAGGGGTCGATCGAAGCGGTGGAAACTTGCGTTGGTATGAATGGAATGTAACCAAGCTACGGCGTAGCGGCGAAAAGCTTCGTTGTTAAAAATAATATTACATTTTTTCTTATTACACATATCACTATTTTTCAGATACAATATTTATTGAAATTCATTCATAATAAATTCGGCTTAAATACAACCGTCTTTAACGCTTAAAGTCGAATAAGAGAGTGTTATCACCTCCAAGTATGTGCCGGAGTCATCGGATCCGGCTGAATCGAAGGAGCGGCTCCTAGCTCCAGGCTGAGGTACGGACAGCAATGTCCCACCTCCCGAACAGCGCGCTGCCTCTAACTGGATCTCATCGAATGACGCCGAACGAACCTGAATGAAGAGCATGAGGTTCCAATGAAAAAAGTAACCCTTACAGGTACAGGATTTTTCTCAGACTTGACTGGAGTGCAGAGTTATAAACCGCTAGAGGTGAACGTTGAGCTTCATGGCCACCTCTAGCCTAAGTTATGGCGCAGGTGGGTTATCGGCCTTTAAGTAATACGCTTTGTAGAAAATCTCAAGCCCTGACTGCTTTCAAAGATATTTGCAAGCAGAAGGTTTCACAGTATGATCGTTCACACTATGGCACGGCAAAAATGCTTTAACTCAAAATTGTGAAAACTCTCTCGTGCTAATCATAATTCATGAAATTTGATATAGAGACAGAATTCCGTTTTATATATTTATTATATGCGTGCATACAAAGTACACGTCGTGAAGAAATAATTTTAAAAAGTTGTAAAAACTAGTTGGAAAATGCAGGTTCTCTTTCCGGGCGGTAAGGCGTACTTAGAAGTGGAAAAGTTAATTTCCCTTTTTAAAACACGGCCCCTTCAAAGAAAAGGTGAGCCGTGAAGGAATAGGTTCTCGCTTACTGCGCCTATTCACTTCGCTTCCTAAGTGCTCGCGACGATTCGACTTCAATTCGGCTAAAATGTATTTCACTGTTTTATAATATATAATGGGTAACGTTTTTTAAATTTCAAATTTAGTGTCTAGTTACATATTAGAAAACCTTTTTGTGTATATAATATTTTTATACGTGGGAGAGCCATACTGAAGCATATATCTTTTGAGCCGGCACATCCAAAGTGACACCACTAGCTCACAGAATATTATTTTAAAGCAGTACATGTATTAAGTTTCGCCGAGTGAGTGAGGATATCGGAGGACCTTGAAATTATCCCACTTTAGCAGCGTAAAAATGTTATTTAACCCATTCTATGCTTGGATTGTGGCATGGTTATTGATGAGCGGCGGTGATCTCTTATTGCAGAAGACAGCCGCCTAAGCCATTGCCCGTGATACAATAAAAAATGGAATGATAACATTTCTATAGAGAAACCACTGTTTATCTAGTTAGCAGTGGCGTCCTGATAGTCAGCAGTGGCTAACTATCAGGATGCTCGCTCAGGGTAGGTGGTCCTCTATCCATGGACACCCTTAACTCTGGCAGAGCCGGTGAGTTGCCAGCCTTTAAGGAATGTGTACACTCTCTTCTTGAAAATGCCCAAGTCGTATTGTTTGCAAATACCCTACCGGCAGCTGGTTACTTGAGTATGTTATAGTATATATTATATTATAACCTGCTTCGGCACTTCGAGGCTGCTCTGCGTCTTCATATCGGCGGGCGTGGGCGTTCTGGACCGCTTGAATGTGGTGCGCAGGCGCTGCATCGCGGGCGGGGCGGGCTACGCGCGCGCCGCTCATGTCGCGGGCCCGCCGAGCCGCCCCCACTCACGCGCGCAATCAAAAACACTGAAACGCCACTCTCTTCTCAAAAAACATGTCAGTAGTAAGCTATTACTGTAATGGTGCGTACAGATTGGTGAAAAATAACTTGCAATGCAACATTCTGCCTTTGATTTCGTGTTCGCTGTAAGCATGGGCGCGTAGCGCGCTCGTCTGCGCACGGCTGTCTCCGCCACACAGCCATGTGTGTTATGTTCATCTAAAAAACCGATTGTTCACATATCACTCCGCGTGCGACTTGTAATGCTCGTAGCGTGCTCGTGAAATGCACAGTTCGCGCGCGCAACACCTTCGAGCTGTGATCGATTTCAAAGTCACCTTTCATGAAACATTGCGCCACAATGTGCCAATGTACGACATTCTTTTATTGCATGTTATGTTCCATCAATCTGTATGCACTATGAGGCGGTGGTGTTACTAAAGAAGTGGTGAAAACACAAAGTGAAACTAAAAGCATAAAATACTCAAATCAAATCAAAAATTATTTATTTACCGTAGGATTTAACTATCATTTGAAATTATTGGCGTATTACACTACATTTATACAACACTATTGCCATTAAAAAATAATAATATACTTGAAATTAAGTTTACGCCGTTTCCAAAGCGCTAGTGCAGAAGAAGCGGCAATAAACTGCAGCGCGTCATTTTTCCAATGACGCAACTTTTAATATTTTAACTATGCTTTTTTTGTCTATCAATGGCACAACATTTCCACCACATTGAGATAGAAAATCCTTGCTTCCTTTTGGCCTTTAGTTAAGATCAAACTGAAAGAGTAAATCTATATTCACTTGTCAACAATCACTCAAATACTAATGCGTCCATTGCAAGAGAATTGGGCAGCCTTCAGCTGTATGCCCACAAGCAACGCTTTTTTAGCTTCCTCCATGAACAACATTAACAACTACCAATAGAAAACTGAATAAAAGGAATAAATGAGTGAAAATTAGTAAGCAATGGTTGAAGTGACGAATAATATAACAAATTGATGAACAAAGCGAAAAGCTACGAACAAACACTCAAACCCGCGGCGTAGACCCTCGCAGCTGTGTAGGGCTCGCTTATAAATCGGCTCTATAAGTATTGCACTTTTTTGAAGATTATACGAAATTAATTAAATTTCACGTGATTTGCCAATTAATATGTAGTTTGGTTGTATAAACATTAATGGTCCAAAGTAATTTATCTACGAAAAGTTATTTTATTAACCAGGCAAAGCCATGCTACAAATGTTTGTAATAATATGTAGAAGCTTCCTTTTTAAGTACATTTTTCATTTGATTATGTGTATAAATTAACAAAACAACTTCCAAGCACATTTTCAACATTTGGCTTTTCCTTTCAAATCCTTGCAAAAATCCTTTTTTCATCTTGTTCCTGATTTGTTGTGTCAAATTTAGCTAACCCTCTGTTGTCTATGATCTATCTATCGGTCTTTGAAATCTTTGTATTCTGAGAATAGAAATAAAAGATTTTTGTTTGATTCATTTCTTCTAAAGGTTCTTCATATATTTTTACTATGTTGGAGACCAATAAAACAAATCGCTTAATAATTTCATATTTATGCCTTGATAACGAACTTGCCTCACACAGACTGCAAAGTTTTGTGCAAACGGATATTACCTTATACACACTTTGTCTAAGGGCAGCTACGTAAGCTATTCTAGCTATTTGAACGTGGCTTACCGTCGAAGAGCTAAGACATGCTGTATAAAGCTGTGTCAGTACAATTAGCTCGTTAATACACCAACCTGATAAAACTTGAAAAAACTTACGCTCGTGGAATGCGTCACGGTGCCGCTAAAAGCCATCCATTACTCAAACTCGACACATAAAAACCGAATACCGATGCCGCTGCTAGTACGCCAAGCCTTTGTTAACAATTACACGACAATTTACTACTAAATATTAATCACGTGACAGGTAAATATTAAAAATGTGCCACACTCACAGCGCCTACTTTTCAACCGTGACAATTTCTTTTATATTATGTTTACAGAATTAGCGAAATGTCAAACAGAGAGGTCCATCCCACTAGCTTGGAACATGAGTCATCAACAAACTGTTTACGCATTTCCATTGAATATTACGTAATGTAAAAGATTTCGCCAATTGAAAATGAATTAGCGATACCAGAAGTAAGAGACGGAGAACACCTTCTCCTTTCATTTTTTACTAATTCTCACTTTGGGTTACATTTTTGGCGTTTACTGAGTATCCCTATTCTGTACATTATGTAATTTCAGTACATTGTTTTGTTCTTTAATCAATATTTGACGCAGCACACGCAAAGTAAGGATTTTTGGGGTTTATTTACACCTTGGGTTAGATGGCGATGATGAAATTCAGCTGCAGGATATAATTCAAACAACTCCTCAGAAATTCCTCTTGATAAACGCGATAGAAGACCAGCTCAGAGAACCAACAAATTTATAAACAGAATTATTTTCCATTGTCGTTAGTCAAATTATTTTTCTTTCTCTCTCTCTATAAATGTGTACCACCGGATAATATCACCTCAAAGATTAAATGTTAAAGTTAATATCGCACGCATCTGTTACGCCATTTATATTCGCGCTTCGATGGAATCCAGCGTCGATCCGTTAATGAATTAAAATCGCCGGGTGATAGAAATCCTGACGGTCATTAGGCGCGGGTCGGGGTATTATTCATAAAGTTTACGGCGTTCATAAAAGATTCATATAAAATGAAGACATAAAAGCCGTTTCATCTGTCAGAGGCGACAATCGAAGCGGCCTAAGCTCGCCAACGAGCACTCCATAGCGCTGCGTCCTCGAGAGATCGCAGACGGAAACCTAAATAATACCCTCGACAGCCAGCATCGAGTGACACTCCGCTCCGATGGGGACGAACGGCTCCACTATTGTGACAGACGCTTCGCCGCGACTCCCTCCGCCTATTTCGCTCCGCAATCACATCTTTCTTAAGGGTGCCAGCTGGTTGCTTTATTAATACTCATATTTTATTTAACGGGTTATTAACTAAAGTAAAAGGTGCCTGATACACCAATTTTTTTTATTATTGTTCTATAGTGAACAACGAAATAGGTGGGTCTCCTATAAGGTAAAAGAATATCGCCGCCCATGGACAACACAGTACTCGCATTGGTTGTGATGCCGGCTTTTTATGCGGCACTTTTAAGGGCCTCCGATATCCTCACTCACTGTGCTAAATACAGTATAAGCACCGCTTTACAGTGAGTATCCTTTGTGCCCGTGGTATCACTTGGACGTGCTTTTAGTGCGTCAGCATATTTTTCCGCCTCTCTCGTGGCTCTCCCAATATCTATATTTATAGTTTTCTTTAATTTGTTTGTGATCGATGGTGATTATGAATTTTGTCATTTATGTGCACATTTTTTAGTTAATTTGGAATAATTAAATTATATCATCAATGTTTATCAATCTTCATTGATAAACATTATCAAACAACCCTTTTAGGGCTATTTCAGTTTAGGCAAACACTGTTTTATGACGCAAAGCGATATAATAAATCTAATGGAATTAATCCATTTACTTATTATCATAAAAAGTAAATTGGGACTTAATGTTCGCGTGCCCCTGCCGCGGCACATGCCTCCTTCGTCAAGCGTGCGCCGGAATAATTAACAAAGCTATCATTAACAAAATACTTCATAAATAGCCATCCACGAAATGAGCGGAATTTATACTTATTTTATGCGCCCTCGCTACTTCGCACGTTCGCACACTAGAACCGGTGAGCGTTTTAGCTTTTTTATACAATATAGTGTCACATCGATCATACAGCCTCGTAGCTAAGTAGTTGTGAGGCTACCATGAAGCGGGGAGTATCGGGATTCGCTCGCCGGTACGAATGTAAATTCACTAATCACAAAGCAGATTTTTAACTAGTTAATAAATTTAAATTGTTTTTTTTTTTCATAATTTTGGTTGCTGTCAAGCGCTGCAAAAACTTTTGAAGGGAAATTTTTACTAGTTTTTTTGAAGCTAGCACCTGCTGTAAAGTCAAATTCATAGGCTAGCCATAGAGATAGTCTATTATTCTCTGATTCAATATATGTAATTAAATCTTATTTTTTTAAAAATTGGACAACTTAATCCATCGATTTACTAGAATTAAACTAGATTTATGACGAAAACCTTCAATAAGATTATCTCATAAATAGCTGAAGCTATTTTCCTCTCGCCTCTTTGATCATACAAACAAAACCAGCGTGAAATCTGCCGAATCGTGTAGACTTTAGGTGATACGAGCTAACAGACATATCTAACTTATAAATCCTGCTTTAAGTTAAAGATTAGTAGAAATATCAAGTTTATTGGAAGGAAAATTGTGTTAGAAAATGTTAATTAAATTCACACGAAGCTATTCTAGCACAGTTTTCCCGTGTCTCCCGGGATACGCAATAAACTGACAAGGATAATAAATCTCTGTGAGTAATTCGTCCATACGGGATACCGCGAAATAAATTATTATTTATAAAGTTGTACCGTTTCACTATTACCACTATTGTATTCAATGTTTCATTTTGGTCAATTACATCTTTATTATGTTGAAATCATCAGGAAATAGATAACCACTTCATACATTTTAAAGCATTCGCAATATACAGCCCGCGCCACACAATTAAATTCAATTGAATTAATTTCAGTCGCTGTGCAACTTTTTCTTTACGCGTCTCTATTTTTCCAACATTTCAAGACATGCATGCTTTTGTATTGCAGACAGCAGAATAACTGTGTAATCCTATTCAAAAAGAATCGTTTTTTAACTAAGTCAGTTTTTTCTAATAATTCTTATAACAACGAATCAACCGAATGCAACGATCACCAAAACCATTCGCGTCTTTTTTATACACGGGCAGGAGGAGTGTTGGGATAAGATGTCTGCACCTATGGACTACAATTCTCCTATAAAAATCGAGAGGCAAACGAATTATAGGCTCACGTAGCACAAGCAGTCCTCCACCCATAGGCATCTTTATTTCATGCGGAGTAGTCAGCTTTTCAGCGATAGGTATGATCTTTTTGCAGGCCCCCAAGTCATTTGTTTAGAAATGCCTCTCCAGATAGATTTAGGAGAATACCTGTATACCCTACCTAGACGGGGCCTACTTGCTCTTCGTATAGTAGAAAAGCTTTAAAATCTAAAATCAAATGAAACAAATGTTTCAAGAATACACGGATAATCTGATTTTTATTGACGCACAAAGATGTAAAGTAATCCGCGACGAGACGCCAATTACACGCAACACGAAATTACGACTCGTTTTCAGCAACAACGGATATTGTCTTCATGAAGTCGAGATCGGGCCTGCTTCTGGACTGGACTGATACTGGCATCATCATCATTAATTCTTGGGTTTGTCTAGTTATCAGAATTGAGACGTTCATATCATTATTATATGGAAATATAATAATGCTAGAAGCAAAAAAGCGTACCTCCGTAGCGCAGCTTAGACTAAGGACGCCCATGGGCGACGGATCACTTATTTTAGAGAAACCGCCTATTCTTTAGTTGATTATTTGAAAAGTATATAAGCAAGTACTTCACTTCGTTACAATTCCAAATCCTATAATAGGCATGACTGATTTGAACGGTTATATTTACTGCCTCATGTGAGCTGTCAAAGTTCGCATTCTACATTTGATAATTTATACACTGAGAGGTATTTATATACCTTTATAAAAAGATCGTACTATAGCTATACAAGTGTAGCTATCCCCACAAGCTAGGCTACGCACCCGCGGCCCAGCGCCTCCTGCGGCTGCAGTGTCCGCAGGCGGAGGACCGCCTATCCCAGTGAGCTTCCTTCTCGTTTGACTCTTATTTTCATTAATAAATTTGGTAAGAATGATTGTGACCTATTTTGGAGCTATTAACTACAGTTCAAATGGCTTAAAACAGAAACCCTATACCAGCTGTGGGACTTGGACAACTTCAGTAGATTTGTTAGTTTGTAGTTTATTAGGTACAATAATACGCAAAGCTTTGACCGTGAGCCAGTGTGAGCCGAGCCTTTTGGGCTATTTGTATCTCAACAGTTAAGCTTTACGCTAATAAAGTACCTTTTTTTATTAACCTGACTTGAGACTTAAGAAGAAATAGTTCCGTCGGAACACGCGTCTAATCACAACTATTTGATAAGTGGAACTTGTACTTGGAAATAAAAGAAAATAACATGTTGTTCATGTGTTGCAAGCCTATAACGTTCCTTTTGATCAAAACATATTAAGCAAATATCACTTGGATGATGGCTAAATAACAAATAGATTATAGTTTTTAAATATTTCATGAGAATATATCAAAAATCCGGAAACTCAACCTAGTGTGCATAATAGTAAGCAATTAAAGTTTGCTCCAATAATTACTATGGTTTTTCCGGAAACGCGCACCAAACTATGGGCATCTATGAGCGGTGCATCACTTAACCTCCTCCTCGTTTGGCTTCGGTATTTTATGAAATAAATATAGTTATTTAAAAAGAATTTTTAGAAGAAGAGTTTAAAATTGAAATAGATAAATGCAAGGGCGTGCTGGAGACCGCCGCATCACTTATGGCACGCCAACCAGCCCAGCGCGACTTGCACCAGTTATCGTAGTATACTTGTACTCGTATGTTATCTCGTATCGTATCTTACTGTTATAAAGAATGCGATAGTTTCTTTGGATGAATTATGATGAAGCTTTGTATCAATATAGTTCAAACATCATAATGATAGATATGCTTTTTAAGGCGTGTTATCACCAATCTGTGGAATCAGCTGGCAGCACCGGTATTTATAAACTAATACGACTTCGGCCCTTCAAGAAAAAAGGGTAAATATTCTTTAAAGGCCGGCAACATACCCGCGGTTCCGCAAGGGCTTGCTGTGTCCATGGACCACTAATTTATAATGATATTGTGTAAATTGGCTAAAATGTAATAAGTGTGTGCTGGGTATTTGTCGTCAACATTCAACAAGCATTAAACTATTATTTTAATAATTTTAAATTTTGAAGCTTAATTAGGGTTGGTTTAATTTTTGAAAGTGATTAAATGGGTGGGAGCGTCAGTGTATGAGACATATGGGCGATGTAATATGCTAAGACGAAAGAAATAATAAAAGCATTCTGCTAAGAAACACAACCGATATAAAAGTTTGTATCGATTACCTTACATACGAAACCACAAATAATTGATGAATTTAAGCGAAAAAATCGGGCTCACAAAATACTCGGCATGAAAACCGTTTCACAATACAACTACTGACTTGTACTGTGTTTCGCAGAGCCAGTGAGGATATCGAAAACCCTTAAAAGGGCCGGAAACACAAACCATGAGCGGACTGTGGCGCGGTTGTTGATGGGCGGTGCTATTCGTTACCATATATGAGACCCACCTGCTCCGTTGTCCGCTATAGCATATAAAAATCGCTGTCCCGGCTCGAAAAGAGCAATAATTTTGTAAAGAGTTAGGCCAATGGCGATATTTTTCCCCCGTGGGAGAGCTATGCCCAAATATAACTAATTGAGCCGGCTCGTCTGGAGTGTCAACATGTGTGTCAACTGTGTCAACAGTAGGAATACAAGACTGCTTCGCTAAGAGATACCATAATTGCCATATCGCATAATTGTTCGAGAAAAAAATAACAAAAATAACATTTAAATAGCAAGTTCAAATAAGTTCAAATGAATCCATCGTTGGTTCGCAGTTTCATGCATTATTCAAACTCGCAATCGGGAAGTGGTGAAATTAAAAAGAAAATCGTCTGATCTGTGACTGAATATTAAAGTTAAAGTATTTACAGGGAAAACGAGGAGAGTTTCCCTTTGCGCCGTCCTCGCCTTTCAGAGATCAACGTATTCAGTAAGCCAACAGTTGCGAAGTCGTTCCTTTCAATAAATATAGCCGCTCTTCAGACTTCAAGGAATCGGAGAAGCAGCTAATTTCTCTCCAATATTATGTAACGCCTGCAACTGGCGGATTTCCTGATGATAAGAGGTCACCGCCACCCATGGGCAACCGCGTCACCATCAGCGCTTGCTGCGCTGACGCTCCAAGTGGAATGAACACAGTACAAATAATACCATTTGTTTTATGTAAACGATAGCAAAGTAGCAGGAGGCTAACTTGGATAAGGAGTCTTCCGCCCATGGCCACCCCTACCCCCGCGGCTGTGATATCCACGCGGACGAGCCGGCCCTTTTAGTATATCAGCATTTGCTTTAAATTTTTATAAAAATGTAGTGTATGTACAGAAATTTGTATTTCTTAACAGGAACCATGCCGTGTTTAGCGCTGTGCGCTTAGTCTATAAACGAAATGTCATGTTGTTTTGAATTCTGAGTAATGTTAGGATGTACTGTTGATAAAGAACGTTAAAAAATTATGTTAAAATAAATACTGAATGCAGTTTACTACATTTTGTGTATCGAGAGATCGAGACTTGTTACGAATAGACTTTTATTGTCTTCTTTATCAACTAAGATTGTTTCTTAGCTTCATTTAAGTACAAGTTTGAGTATGCTATTTTACCTACTCGATAAAAAATAATTTAATTTCAGAGAAACAAACTGAAGTTTTTTTATGGCATAGGGGACAAGGGAGCAGGCGGGTCGCATATATGATAAAAGAACACTGACTCATGGACAACCGCGCCACAGTGCGCGCATTGGTTGTGTTGCCGGATTTTTACACCGCTTAAGCAACATTTTTTAAGGACCTCCGATATTCTCACTCTCTCATCAAAAGACAGTAGAAGTACCGTTTCAAAAACCACTCCAATTTCTCGCTGAGTATTCAAAAATGTCTGCTCCCAGAAGTAAGCTTTAAAAGAGCGTCTTATTTGAGCGTCTTTTTTAACAAATTTTTGGTGCTACTTGCATATTCGTCTACACTCGGAACACTTGCAAAAATAAAAATGAGTGTCTTTATAAATGTTAAATGTGAACGTGGTAGCATTAGCAGTGCTTTATGAGCGAACAATATTTATTTGAAACTGCGAATTGCAAATAAAACGATCAATTTTATTAAAACACTCCGAGAAATGTAAGCAGCGGTGAACAATTGCTTTCGTCATCAATTGAAAAGTTTTAAAATTATTTCTTTGTTTTTTTAAATTACTATTTGCTCACTTTGATTGTAGCTGAAGATTGAAGATTGTAGTAGAAGCTTGGCTGGTTTAATTTTGGATATTTCAAGTGTCGTTCTATTAAGGGGACATATTTAGAGTTCTGTCTTATTTTTAGTTTTCTTGTTAATTTTAGAGACCACTTATTGACTGGTTTTAAATTGTTGAATAAATTAACAAGCAATTTAAGCGGTTTGGTTACACCGCTTTTCCCGTATGAAATATCGTTCTAATATGGTCCATGTTTCGCCTATCTAACCAGATACTACTAGGTTGTCTTGAATATAAAGTATGTTATAAATTTATAAACTTAACATGACACTGTTGGATTCTGTTGTTACATAATACATAATCTAACAAACTTCTGGTGACACCGTCGTCGTTAAACTCCTCCAAAATGGTTTGACTGGTTCTTATGAATTCTTATTCAACTTTGAAGATGAAAAAATATTTTATTGATAATTTCATTTTAGAGATGTTGACTTAAAAAATATATACAATCTTTAAATTTGCATCTTTCTATGATGGCAGTCCCGCGAAACCTTTTGTTAAGTAATCCAGTCGCTCATGGTAAGCACGGATTTCCCACAATGCCTTTGTCGGTGCTTCAAGCTTTACACAAGCAGCTAACGTCAGCATAACTTGGTCTCCATATCTAATCCAGATTCCGAGAGGCCGCAGCTGCGTTCCACGTTGCATACTGCATATATTGCACAAAACGCCCACAGATTGTCCATGTTTGCCACACTGCTCCCTCTATCTTTACCTTCGTGCATTCGAGTCGACGCCAGACACCACTATTACCTATATCCGTGTAAGATCTGCAAATGCAGCTGATATATTTCTTACACTATTCTGATTTCTAATTCGTGTCCATAAATATTTAATACACATAAGACACTATTTTCAGATAGAGCTATTGATAATTCAAACCTTATTTGGAATTTCACCAATATTTCAAGACGTTTGACAGCACGGTGTAGTACTTATCGAGTTTTAGTGAGACGAACGTACCCATATAAATTTATTTATCAAGTCATTAAGAATGGAATATATAATTCCTGAAGTACTGAATAAAACGAATTTAGTCAATTGACTGAGAGAAATGTGCGCGGAATACTATCACAAATCTGGCAGAAATTAAGTCTTTTCTTTTACTTTAATTTTTTTCTTTTTCTTCAGTCATATTATCACTATCTTATTATTGAGCCTCGCAGCGAAATTTCTTACATTGCATACATACCGAGAGATATCGGATTCGATGCCGATAAGGTAAAATTTATAATCTATGCGGTATTTAAAAGGGCTTGATAGATGCCATGTCACTGTCTTAACACTGTCTTATCCATGGGAGACACACTAATTGGCTCACTTGTCCAAAATTATACTACGGGCTCAGATTACCAGTATGTTACAATACGTGTAATGTGTTTTTCTGAGTTAGTGCGGAAATCGGAGGACGGTAAAAAAACAAAGCGCGGATTGTGGCGCAATTTTTAGTGGTTACCTCTTACTATAGAAAAGACCCGTCTGCTCCGCTACCTTCTATATCATTAACTATAAATATGTATAAAAATATATATCTTAGATATTTATACTATATCCGCCTGGTAAAGCACCGTAAAAATGTGACAGATATTATAAAAAATACGGATTTTTGTTAAAGTGTAAACCGCTAAAAAGTCTCCCTTTGTCGTATTTCCCTCCTTCCAGAACACCCTATTCATTTCCAGCGATTATGTTCGAAGCAGCTAATAGGCCTACCTTACTACCTACTAATACCTTCTACTGAATTTCGCCATCAAACATCGAGGCAGAATGCAAAGTTTCATCGCTTTCATCTCGATGTTTGTCGTTCCACATCTGAGCGTTTATAAGGCATTTTGTGCCGCGCACCACCTCTCTGTGGAATCAGCTATCAGAGAGGTATTTCCAAACCAATACGACTTGGAGACTTTCAATAAAACAGGGTACACATTTCTTAGAGGCCAATAACGCACCCGCATTTCTGCAAGGGCTAGGGGTGTCCATGTGCGGAGGACCGTTTGCCCTCGGTTAGCTTCCTGCTCGTTTGCGACCGATTTTATAATAAAAAATATAGAAAATGAATAAAATATTATGTAGGGATTGTAAATATAAAATTTTAACTTTAAATCGTTTATCTAGTTCTAGGCGAGTTGTGTTATGTTGTAATTTTATTTTATATAACTTGTGAACAAATATTATAATATTTAATAAAATATCTATTTTTCGAGCAACGCATTCGCATATTTTATTTAAGTTACGATCCATAAGAAAATTAATCTTATATATTATATATAAGCCATTAGGGTCCGTACATTATCAACTGATTAGCTAAGGATGGAGTTTACAAGCTCAGAGACAACGACCGTCTGCGGGGCTTACGCTGGCCAAGATAAATTGTCTCATTACGAAAATAACAATCGCTAATGGTAGTACGATGTAGTAATAAAGGGAAACCCATATTGTACCCTTTATCCTTCCCTAATGGCTAATCTAAGCACTCTTATTTCAGTCGGTTGTTACGTGTAATGAGAATGTCTGTGTAATATTTGTTTTTATTGTAGATGGGACAATGTGATTGGCCTCTGATGATTATAAGGTCAGCGCTACCCTTACACCACCACTCCATATACCGTTTAAGTTGCAATCTAAACTAGTTTTTTTAGAAATGACTACTCGCTGAAGGCCAGAGCGGCCTTTACAGCTTCACGAGTGAATTTAGTTGTAATTATAATTTAGTGTAAATTTTGCCGTAACTAGCGCAAGGGCGTCTTCTGTAAGACACTAACCTTGGCTTGACTCGCCGATAAAGAGGCCGATCGGTGGCGTACCGATGAGGGGCAAGAAGCGAAAATAGATCCTCGCACAGAACCCTGTTAACTGTTTTGGAACTGAACTTGGCAGGTACACGGGATAGAATCCTTATGAAAAGAGATCATTGAGTCACGCCTAGCCACGTTCAAGACTTTTTTAAAGAAAGCCTTCTCTGCTCGGCTGGTAGGGCCTTGCTGGTGCGGCTTAGGGATTGCGTGTGCTGCTTTTCATTAAATTCTCCAAACTTTTTAATTGGTTATTTAAATGTTTTGTATTGGGATCCCAACTATTTCATTTATTACATTTATGTTGATGTGTGTATGGGGGCGCTCATCCTCCTGTGGTGGGGCCCACAGCCGAGGGCTACCTTTTAAATCTTATCTTTATTTAATAAATATTATTTTTCTTTGTGTATTCTATTTTGTTTTTTGCTTATGTTGTATTGGTAAGTTTAAATAAATAAATGTGGTGGTCCTTCGGTACCTCTCACTCCGTGAAACACAATACAAGTCCTATCTATTTGTCGTTGGAATTCTGTGAGCGCGCAGTTTCAATGCTCACGAGTTGGCTCAATTAGTGCGCTAGCTCGACCCAACGACGACAAAATGGAGGTGTTAATAGTGTTTGTGAATGTTGATACTAGCGTATTAGCTTCATTTTAAAGAAAGCCCCATCGAGGTGAGGCTTTGCTACGGTATACCTGTTCATACGTTCGAGATCCTCAGTGAATTACCGGCGCACCTCACGCAAAGTTCTCTCGACATATTGAGACAAAAATAGGAATCATGTAGATTTATTGATTTGTAAAACTAAAAGAAACTCCTACAATACAACACAAATTAATTTCAGCGTTCATCTTGTGCGCCAAAATTGATGCCACTAAATAATAAATTATAATAATTAATAAATTATTCAGTAAAGCTTCTTTTATTTTAAATAGATTTTATATTCGGATAGTATACGTAATAAAAACGAGAGCGTGTAATAATACTGTAATTGAATGAAGTCCTTGAAAGTGGTATCACGGGAGTCGCAAATTGGTGAAGTGTCTGCTAACAACCATTTTCATATTTAATTCAAGTTATCTATTTGTAACATAATATTTCAAAGCATTCGCCGCTTTTAACACAAATTGACGATGATTCGTATCAATTGCTTTGAAATGTTCCATTTTCATGCGAACTCGTAGACTTTAACATATTAATTAGCAAACTCTGTGGGATCAGATTACTGCAGAGGTATTTCTTAACTAATACAACCTGTCCTTAAAGCACGCACCTGTGGCCAAGCAAGGGCGGGGGTGCCCATAATAAGTATAACCAACGTAAAATGTATATCCTCATCAGTCAACTCTGAAGTTATTTGAGTTAATTAAAATTGTATAGATCTAATTAAGAACCATTTTTTTCGTTTATGAACAAATATATCGGTTACTATATATTTCTACAAATTTAACTACTAAGGGAATGACACGATTTCCAATCCCAGTTCCTCAGATCTGCTTATAAATGTTTCAGATTAGTCAAAGCAAAGAGTGGCGACAGAATAATACAGGTTCGCTTCATGGCATAGGTAAGCAGTTCGGATAACCGAAATATACCGTATAGCCGTCTCTTTTAGTGATTTCAGCCGACACCAACTTCAGTTAGTGTTCATTGCTTGCTTTATTCAAAGAATCCCAATTTAACTTCTTTTATATATATATATATCTCGAGTCAGTCTTTGAGATTTGTCAATAAACTTGTTAGCTTCTTTGATGCTGTGGGTAATTATACTTATAAATTTTATTCTTTCTTTCGAAGGCCTTGACAGTGTCAAGCAATTGTCAAGTGGTCATGACAGGCTGCCCCAGGGAAAAGCCATGCTGAAGCATATTGGGCGGGTGATTCCAGAGTAATACCATGGTTTCATAGAATACTAGGGTATAATAATACTCGTTCTGGGAGTAAGAACACCGGACAACCATCAAGTGAAGCAAAAAGCGCAGTATGCGGTATCGCCTATAAACATATATAATAATAATTCACTGATCTGGACGACACATCCAGTAAGATTTTATTGTTTAGTTTGTCTATCAAAATTGAGTAGCTATTTACTTGATACTTTACAGAACACCTTCCTGTAAGAAAAGAAACGACATTTAATGTTATTATTAACAATGTCTGTTCCTAAATCACAATAATTAGGATACTTTTACAATAATCTATGTTATAAATTGCGTTCTCTCTTTTCTTCCCCATGGATAACAACGCTTTAATTTTACACACAACTTATTTTTTTCTGTCTCGGCGCGTATAATAATTAATTGATACGCGGGACAATTCAAATGTAAAAAAAATATCTTTTTTTTACAAATATATATTATAGACACAATTCGTTATAAAACCCTCTCAAAAAATGATAAACTAAATATAAGCTAACAAAAATAGACGTAAAGAAAAAACAATTGGGAAAACTCACACGAAGTTATGTGAAAATACAAAAAATCTCCGGTTCTCGAAGAAGGAAAAACCTCGCCTCGAAAAGAAGTCGGAACATGATAATGTGTAGACGAAGGTACGGTTGCTATCGAGACATGCGATGCGAGTACAGCCCTGCCGGGAGGTCAAAGCTAGAGTCTAAACGCGTCAGTTTTAATGACATTCTTTAGAGTTTCGCATCCGGGCTAATTCTTTGATTTCGTTCGTATTCATAGCCTCGCTTTCGCTTTGTCTCTAAATACTTTAAGCCAATCGGATCAACTAACATTCTATTCGGCGGGTATTAAGCTTTTGAAAAGCCGGACAAATAAAAGTAAGTCGAAAATCCTGATCAACCAAATCTTGGTTTACAGTCTATTCAAGTACGCTATCAAATCTGACTGTTTTTTCAATCATGGCGGAAATCAAGTCAAGGCACTCGATCTATTTTAATAATTCATCAGCTATAAAAGCTTTATTGATAAGCGTATGCTAAGTATTGGTTAAAACCTAAATATGGACATAAAATTGTTGCAATTTTGACAGTCCATGGTATTTTGGCAATAACGAAAGACATAAGATTTATAAAAATGGTATCTACAACTTCAAACATCCTTATAAACTCAAATGACAAAGTTTGTCTTTCTGAAACCAAAATTTCTATGATTTAGGTTAACACATACAAACAATAAACATAAGATATATATTTAGAAAAAGTGTTATCTTTCAGTTACCAATCAAATGCAATAAACAGTCAGATGAAGGCGCGGTCAACTGCTAGTTTCGCATAAAATAGGAAAAAAATCTTCTAGAATTGAACCCAATTCACTCACTGTGAAGCCAATGTATATTGAAATTCCGTTTTGTGTTTATTCGGTAACGTTTTAAAATATTAACGTAGTTTTGTACATTTTGTCACCACAAAAGGGGCTTTTTCTCATGTTTTTGATATGTTCCGCCGTGCTCACGAGAACGTTGATAGAGCTCACCAACATTTTTATGGTATAGCGGACAACGGAGCAGGTGGTTCTTCATATGGTAAGAGAACACCGCCGCCCAAATTCTCATTGCGTTTCAAATTAACGTTGGTGGCTAATTCAGCCCAAACAGCACTATCTTTGAGAGTTTTAAATATGTTAATTATGTGTAGTATCTATACTGAATTGTCTTAAGTAATTATATCTGAAATGCATTATATTAAAGTAACAGTATACTAAAATTTATAATATAAAAATGAACCGCTAAATGTGTTGCTAAGCGCTGACCTTAAGCAATTTCGCAAATTATTTTTTTAGAAAGATCCTCGTAAGACGAGGTTGGAATTTACAGATAGAAAAATTTTAAATATTTCCTGAAAAGTCTTAAAGCAATGCTTCTATAGTTCCTATACAAACGATTCCTAATAGAACTTAAAAGTCAATTTGAGCGTTAATATCATATCATAAAGTCCAATCAAATATTGCTGAAGGGGTAGGAGGTAAAACAATTATCTTGTTACTAAAAACAAAGGGTAACTAGAGTTTTTTAGGTTTGTCGGAGGGTTTAAAATTGAATTAAACTATTAAAAATCGGCTCGGCTGTACGCCCTACGATAATTGGTGGACCGCTGGTTTTCAGCGCCATCAATACACTGTTTTAGACTATCAGTAGGAGAAAAGTAAAAAAGAAATAGCAAATAGTCATAAAATAAATAATTTGCGGCCTCAATAGTACAAATCTAGAAGTGAACGAGGCATCCGAGGAAACCGTACGTAGACTCCCGCTGTCAGCTTTTCTACTGCAGCTTTGTAACATTAGTTCGCGTGCAATTTATGCATGTACTTTGGCCGGTATGAGCGCCGTGCATATACCGCTGGCAAACAAGTCGTTCGCTCGTTTCTGTCGGATCGTGTTTGCCGAGTCATTAGAGCCGCTCTCGACGACACATCGAAACCGTAACGATGCCCGCCGCTATTTCCAACCGAGCACGCCCAAGCAGCTGAAGACGCGGGCCGTTTTAATTACGCGCCTGCAAATGGACCCGCTCATGCTTTACCATAAGTGCAAAGAAATTAATATTTCTTCATTGGCATTTTGCCGCTGTCACTGTCTATGAACGAAACATCGTATTTTTTGATTGCTAAGTGATCTAACGTGTGTTAAAAGCGATAATAGAGTTATTTAAAAAGGATTTTCTAGTAGAATAAATACTCGTGTAGTTTTGGCCAATATGGTATATACACTATAAGCATTTTTTAAAATAAAATATTATTCAGATCAATCAGTCTTTATTGGTCAACTCAGTCGTAGAACTTATTAGTACCGAACATTTAAACATTTAAGATATTTAACTAAAAACAACAGTTAATTAATATTTTTTATAATAATTTTTCTTTGCTTTCAGAGCAATTACACATTTGTTCACTAATGATGTATAGAAGGTATGTAACCTTTGATGTATATATATTAATTTAAAATACAAAAAAGGTGTTTATATGTTAAACCTAATACAGCTCATACGGATGACTTTGTATAGCAAAGCACATACAGTGCAAGCGTGATAAACGCAGCCAGGTTGCAAATGGGGCCTCACAAAGAAGACTGTTACGCGCACACGGCACACCTAACACTTCTTATCTTCGCTTCCGACTCATTTCACTATCCGGAACTGTTAATCTTTATCCTCCATAATTCCGGGTGAACAACAAACAGTAACATTATAAAACTAAAACATAAGAGATAGCAGATACAAACAAAAACCACAACGCTAGAGTAGGCGTACAAGTACAGAAGGACAAGAAGAGAGAAACAGATTAAGAAATTAAAAAGAGGCACAGTTTTTAAGGGCTGTGAATACAGAATATTTATACCAATAAGATCTTGTATCTTAGTAACGTAACGCATTTATTTTGAATTTTAATTACATATATTCCCTTAGATGATACGCGAATACAAACCATTAAGTTGGATAACATCAAATACAATATAAAAATTACAAAATATAAGTATGAGCGGATCAAATGCGATCATTAGGAAAATTCTAATCGAAATTGAATATAAATTTTAGAAAAGGGGCTTAGAAATGTAAAATAAACACGGCCAGTTCTCGCAGGCTTTGCGGACTCCGATCTGCTCGTTTTTTGCCGACATTGTTCATTGTTAGTCATCTATGGAGTATTTAGCTAACCGAACTCAATAGAAAAAGTTTTTGAATTTGACACACCGTGTCATTTCTCTCCGCGTTCTTAATTAAGCTCAATACGTTTAGGAATGTACAAACAACTCATTGCTTATATAGTCTATGGTTATATATGATATAATTGAAAATAATGAATACTGTAAAAAATATTCGCTGTTGTAGAAGGGTAATAATATATGTGTGTATCTTGTTGTTGAATCATAAGAAAATAAAAACATAAATTTGTATAAAACATATAAAAATGGATTAGACCACGCTTCACCACATTCAGGGGTACGAAATAGATACTCTTAGATCTACATGATATGCCTATTTCTTAAAAATCGAGCACATCGTTTCCGATGAGTTGGGTAACGAACTCCGCGATACGAAAGTTTTATATGTATGTTTATAATGTATAGTCCGATTTTATTCCGTCGTCAGTTTAAAATTTATCGGAGGCCCTTAAAAGTGCCGCTTAAGCGGCGTAAAAATCCGGCAACACAACCAATGCGCGGAGTGTGGCGCGGTTTTTCATGGGCGGCGGTGGTCTATTACCATATTGGAGACCCACCTGCTCCGTTGTCCGCTGTACTAAAAAAAAAGTTAGTCTATAATTTAAAGTCTTCGTAATAGATGAACTCAACACAAAATGTTTTTGCTCTAATCAGTTTTACCTCAGATTAGCGCGTTCGGATAAGGAAACAATCTCTATGGATTTAAAAGTATTTCAGAAGTAAAACGACACAAGCTAGATTTGTCGCCCATTTGGTTTTGAATTGATTATTTCAGGCTTGTTACTCCTTTAATCGCAATCATTACTAAATAAAACAATAGGAGATAAATCGATTTTTCATTAAAAAAAAACTCTAAATGTAACATTTCCTTTTGTCCCTGCGTCTAATTTAAATTATAACATTTGTCAGTTGTGGTATGTCAGCTGCTAACGTAGGTCTATTTTTCTTTGATTTTGATTTTTTATGTTAATATATAAAAAGTGTCTATGCGTTCAGCCAGGATAAAAGGCAGTTATTTAATGTCGTTCATTAAAATAGCTTATTTTTATAACAGGACTGAGATTAAAATCGTATTAACGATTTATCTTCAAATTACAATCACAATTAAAATTACATTTATGTAATATATGAAGGCTTTTAGGCAATGAAATCATTGTTCACATACTCGTAGCGGTTTATATATTTGGTCTCTTATGTGACATGCGCGCATAAGCATTTACCTATATTGATTTCACTCAGATATAAAAAAATTATAATAATTTATTAGGAAAAACTATAATACAGAGATTATATGGGACCTGAGTGCAATACCCGTACTAAAGTGTTAGAACTTAGTGGAACTAAGTCTAGCCTCTACACAACACTAGATTGGATCAACAAACATTTATAAAACACTCCTAACCCTCCGGGGTACTTTGACAATCTTTGACTTCACACCCAACACTGAAGACATTCGCTCGGACAATGCTAAGCCGTTCTAGAAGCCGTATATAAATTAACAGAACCTTGTAGCTATGTGGTGTAAGAAGTCTACTATGAAGTGAGAGGTATCGGGATCGAATACTTGTCCGGATAATTATAATTTAATTTATAATTTAATCGGTCTCTGAAAGGGCTTACCAGTAGTCTAGCTATAGTAGTATAGTAGTGTCGCTTCCATGTGAGAGCCATTATGAAGCATATGCTAGCGCACTAATTACACTGGCTTATTTGAAGTGATACCATGGGCTCACAGAATACTCAGCGTGAAACGGTTGTTCTACTGTGTTTTAATGTCTGATTGAGGATACCGAAGGCCCTTAAAAATGCCACTTAAGCGCCGTAAAAAGACGGCAACACAACCAGTACACGGATTGTTGGCAATTTGATAATGGGCGGCGGTATTCTCTTACCACAAAGGAGACCCGCCTGGATCGTTGTCCGCTATATCGTACAATAAACAATATTTCAAATTTACATTCGGACAGGAGTTCAGGCGGCGGGCTCATAAGACCACTTGCTACGTGGCTCTTAGCGTCATTAAGTACCTAATAGTTACTTTACCTAATCCATTAATTATATAGACAGTGAACTTTCAATGACTTCAGGTAGTATTAAACCTGTATTCACCAAACAAAGAGGCGAATCTCTAGGCCCCGTCTATTTTCGAGGCGACTTCTATTGATTTATCGTCTGTAGTTTCGATATTATTAACTAAGACGTCAATACCTCGAATTCATTAGCAGCTTGGGGCTCCCACGTGTCATAAGAACCCTTCAAGAATTCTATTAAAACCATCTACACTTCTATTGTCAAGCTACACATGAGAAAACTGCTGTCACGATAAAAAAATATTGTACAGTAAGTAAATATTATGTAAAGAAATGAGACTTTCTTATTTTGAACTTATCCGCGCTTAGTTTTGTCACTGTCTATGAATTAAATATCATTTTGTTTTGAATGCCGTGGTGTGATGGCGATAAAGAGTGATCAAAACTAATGTTAAAAGAGTCTTCTATATGGTAAGAGAACACTGCCGCCCATGAACAACCGCGAAGAATCACCGTTTCAAGTACAGCTACCATTTCACGTTAAGTATTCTGTGAGCCCGTTGACGGGTTAACTCCGGACGTGCAACAAGGATTCGAAACCGATACCTCTAGCTTCATGGCAGATTTATTAAACAACAAGCTACGAGGCTCTCATGTTATGTGAAATGTTACTTATAGGCTTTAAATAAAAAAAATCAGGTAATATTGTTAGTTATAATTTTAATTATTGATATTAGCTTAATTTTTTTATGGAGTTTTTGTTATTGTACTTACTCGATAAATCAAATATACATGCTTTAATATCAGAGATAGTATATTTAAATAAATGTCTTATGTATGTTATTAAATAATGAATACAATATTTTGTGTGAGTCGAGTCTCTCTCTGGTCGCTACCTATCCGTTTAGGAAGTAGGAGTATTATATAAATCTATAAAAATATGTAAATATAAATAAATAAAAATGTACACGATTAATCCATTCTTATTGTCCGTTAAATTATTATTTTTTCTTTTCCTATATATTAACGAAGCCTTTATAATAAAAAATACGAGACACAGAAAATAAAAGTACATATTTATTATAGGTTATAATCATTGTTCACTTTTAAAATACTCTCATGAGAATGTATCTCGTTTACGTGAACGTACGTATAAACGCAAATGTTTGTGACATGATCAATCAAAACAAAATGTCAACTGTCATGTGTCATTCCGGAATGTTTGAAGAGTTTTTCTATTTAGATAAAACGTTGTTACATTTGAATTTGGTTCGCTTGCAGCTGAAAGGAATACACGAGAGACATTCAAAGTCAACAAAGACGAGCAATGTTTACCTGCGTGTACTTCAGTGTTACGACATTAGCAAAATTGGAGTACAACATCGACTCTTTGGTGCACGAACTTTTCGTTTTCTTTACGTTAAGTAAACAAACAAAGACAATAGACCGCTCCTAGTTTCGCATTTCTAAATCAGGGATTTTGATGTTTTCCAAGGAAGCTTCTAATTCGATTATTTGTGCAATTCTGAAATCATTTGAAAGACTTTAGTGGACTAAAATACTTATAAATGTTATTAAATTTTGTTTTAATTAAAAATCGCAATTTTTTATTTACTAAATGCTTTCTGAGTCACAACTCTATTCACATCACAGACGTGGTTGGGTAAATCGGTGCTCAAATCTAAGAATAGAGTAGTGATCTGTTTTTCCTACAATAATCACAAAAGAAACGTTTTTATCAGCTATTATACTCTCTAAAAGTATTTATTTACTACATTCGAGGCTTATGGGCGAGATTTTCATCCGGGCTAATAGGTCCACTTCCCATGGACACCTTTTTAGGCTAGTGCGTTGCCGGCCGTTAATAGATAGATGCGTTTTTAATGGTATACTTTTTATAGTATAGCGGACAACGGAGCAGGTGGATCTCCTATATACTAAGAGAATACCGCTGCCCATGGTCAACCGCGCCACGTCCGCGTTTTGCTTTTATTGACGCGTGTTATGCCACTCAAGCGGTACAATTTCAAAGGCCTCCGATATACTCTCATGCAGCGAAACAAGTACAAGTACGTACAAGTAACGTTCCACGCTGAGCATTCTGTGAGCCTGCGGTATCACTTCGGACGAGCCAGACTAATCAATGCGTCAATATGGATATGGATAAAATTATTGTTTTGTAAATACTTTCATATAAGAAATAAAATAATCCAAGTGCGTTAAAAGTATGGTGTAGAGACGTGGCTAGTCCTTGCCCGAGAGAAACAGAGGAGTGATGCTCTTTAGGTGTGGTGCTGGAGATGCATGTTGAGAATCCTATGGACACACAGTACTGACTGTAGTTGGGAATACGGAAGGCAAAAGGTCGCGAGGGCGTTCTCCAACAAGATGGTCCGATCATGTAAAAGAGCCGTCCTCGAAAATCGACACGGTCGCAGGCGATGAGCTGAATAGAAAATCCGCTCTCTCAGACACGAGGGACCGACTCAGAGAGAGAGCATAAAAGGTATTCGTCTTAGCCAAACTGACACCGACAAGTAATAAATCCATTTAATTTAATTGAAAGTAAGGATATAATGAGATCGTTAAATGACGTGGCGCGGCTTTATTGATTTCATCTAACGGCGCCTTATCAACGGCAGATTGAGTTATTTGACCTACAAATATTAGGTTCGCTTCGTAAGATATAAACTATAAGAAATTAAATTGGCTGACTATCGGAGTGTTAAGTATACAAATAGAATATTATGATGATTTAAAGATTTTCACAAAATAAAGCTAAGATATCAAATATTTATTTTTATTTTTTATCTATACTGTGGCAAACGAGCAGTAGGCTCACCTAGGATGAGTGGTCCTCCAGAAATGGACAGCTCTGGCCCTTGCAGAGACAGGAGTGCGTTGATTTCTTTAATTAGAAATACACTAAAAATATAGGAATATATAAATCGTAAATTGTTTACAACTTTATAGTTTAAAACCTGTTTAGCTTTTCTTAAAATCTTATTCACCAACTGAAATATATTTTATTCTGTTTTAAACATTACCAACTTTTAATATAAGAACAAAACACGACGGCAACATGGATTTTCAAATGTTTGATGAGATGTCAAGTCCTTGATTGATGAGTGTACATGGATAGAAGAAAGTTGTTTTATTCAAAATTAGGACAGCTATTCAGCGTCTGCAAGAGATAGTAATATCCTCCAATGAATAGTTTAGTACCGCAGCGATTATGGCCTGTGTCTACTGAGCAAACATCAAATACAAAATGCACAGAGACCTGCCGACTGACGAGTTTCTTTATTTGATTAGGCCTCTCACGGTGCAAATATTAATTTGCTCATTAATATGCACGCGGCTTTAGAAATGGAGCAAGCACTCGAACCACGAACATCTAATGCCAAGTTCACACGGTTGCAGAATTCTACAAACTCCGAGTTACAGAAGCTTGAAAGCCGTTTAAACGTTGATGTGTTTTGGACTGGCAATCCTAATACACGAAGAAATTGCATCGGCTTTTCGGTGAAAAAAAAGAAAGCGGAAATATATAATACAACATAATATATTTTCACGTGTCGTTGGCAGGCTTTCTTTTGTATGTAAGTGATAACTCATTGCCTGTCAAGCAACACTAATAAATATTAAAGTAATACTTCTTCACGAAACTTCTACTTTCTACTTTTTAGAGGTGGTATATTCAAAAAAATAATTTGTATATTTTTAGATAATCTAGTTCAAAGAAATAAAAAGTATTATAAAACATATCATGTGCTAGTTATGTCTATTAAATAGAAGCAAGTGAAAGGGGACAGCTCTTGGCTGCTTGCTCCGCCAGAAATGGTGGTGTGATGGTTTGACACAAACAGAAGAAAAATTCAGCCTGCCAGCCTCCAATAAAATATATTTTACGTCTGGGTAATGATGATGTAAAGGTTACAACGGGACCTCGGAGCTGTGACTGGTAGTTCTGCGGCTTCGCGACGCCAGAGTGGTGTAAGAGTGATGAACGTGAGAATCGCGCGGCGCTTGAACGGAAAAATATGTGAAGACATTATTTTTAGAGCGGGCTGCACTCAGCTGGGCGGTTTTACGTCGACTTGTATCGTAAAGCAACATTGACGTCATTGTTCTGTTTCTTCACCTGAGATTCAACTGAAGCGAAGTGGCTACATTGTAGCTGATGTTTTGATTTATTTACGTGGAACGGACGCGCGGAGCGACAGCTCTCGGAACGACCTTCATTAACATCGAAAAGGAGGTTAACAGACCGACGTCACTTTTTTTATAGGTGTACTATATATAACATTAGTTTAGTTAATTTATAGTTATATGTTTTATAATGAACAATATTTAAATATGTATAATATAACATTATATTCAATTTAAATAAAACTTAAAAATAATTCAAGATAATAAGAGAAGAACAACAAAACACTCTTAAATTATCTTCTATTATGGAAATAGGTAGGCAAACGAGCAGGAGGTTTTCCTCGATATATGCTCCTCTGACCATGAGCACCCCATTCCCAGCTCCTGCAGTCCGCGGCTGCCGAGAATTTGTGGCGACCATTTAGGAAATGGTCAATCTTTTTTTGAAGTTTCCCAAGTTGTATCGGTTTTGAAAACCTCAGAGGTTTGCAGGCAGCTGATTCCACAGATCGGTGGTGCGCGGCACAAAATGCTTTAAAAACGCTCAGTTGTCGAACGAAAACATCGAGGTGATACGGATTTTTTATTGTATACGCCAAAATAGTTGTTATAAAGACTGAAATGAAATGAATATTTAACTAATATTAAAAATAGTCACTTTTATAACAGATGCAGTACTTAATCTGAATATAGTATTTTTATAAGTGCATTGTACATATAAAAATATTATTTACTTGAAATTGAATGAAACAGCATAATCTATGAATAAATAAACAGTGAGAAGCACACTGAAATATTCCGCCCCAATATAATAATATTTAATACTGTAACAGCTTTATCACCTCACTAAATAGTAAATACTCTATGATTTATGCTTTTCTAAAGATATCCTTTGAACGAAACACCGACTAAATGTAAAGTAAACTTTTGCCTCCGAATATACAAATATGTACGTTCCTATCAAAGTAATGAAGTGTTTTCAATGAAAATATTGATTCCCTTCAATCGAACTCATTACACGATTGGTTTTGTACCAGGGCTGGGCTGTAACAGAACTAATTACACAGGTTTTTATGAAAAATAAATGACAGATCCGATGATAACAGCTAAGGGGGAACTTTCCATCACTCCATGCATCTCTACGGACTATTTCAAAATTAATTTCGGATAGTTTTTAGAATTCCAACTATTGCAGAAATAATACAATCGTTATTGAAAGCTTCGGAAGTGATTTTTTACGCGAGCGGCATCGGGTTCGAATTCCGATCCGGCAAAAAAATGTAATTACATTCTCGCATGTGTGAGAACCATGACGCACTGATTGGGGCGGCTCGTCCAAAGTGACACCACGGGCTCACAGAATACTCAGCGTGAAATGATACTTGTACTACGTTTCGCTGATTGAATGAGGATATCGAAAGCCCATGAAATTCTGCCGCTTAAACGGCGTATAAATCCAAAAATATAAGCAAAGCGCGGACTGTGGCACGTTTACAAACTGGGATATACACCTGCTCCGTTGACCGCTCAAACATTTAAAAAAGTGTTTTAAATAAAATACTTATTTGAATACGATATAAGCAATATAAAAGAAGAAGTAAATCAAAAATGCCGATGATATAAGCCGGTTCTCGATGTACGTTGAAGTTCATATGTTCGGTGAAGAATCGTTTAGTTCATTCCGTGCGTACATTTATAGCACATACGCACACACAATCGTTTACATTGCAAAGCTATTATTACATATGGCCCTAAACATTTCATAACTGTGAGATGCTCGCTGCGAGGTGCTGCGAGTAGCGCTGCCCGTGCTTTGACACGTGGCAGCGCTCACTTTATGTATATTGTAGTTAATTGACTCGGATGTAGCCGAATAAACAACCCCGCGCACAATTACCAACTGAAAACATATTCCGAACGAAATTCTGCTAGTTCCCTATAAATATTCACAGCATTGTTGTTCAGGTTGTTTCCTTTAATAAATTAGAATATAAAGTTATATCCCTATTCCTTCGATGTTTATCGTTCCGTAACTGAGCATTTTTAAACATTTTGTGCCGCGCACCAGCTCTTTGTGGAATCAGCTGCCTGCAGAGGTTTTTCAAAAACGATATTCTAGGAGACCAGTGGCGGAAGACCGCTTAGGGTAGGCGCTCTCTTACTCCTTTGCCTCCTTGTGTTTATACACAAATAATATAATTTCAAACATTTTACTTCTGAACAACCTTTGTTTTAGAGAACTAAATACAATGAAAAATTGTTTAGTGTAAATAACACTTTTCATTGTGATTTGTACAAATAGTTGAGAAGTGTTCATTTCCAGTAACAGCAGATCTATTTGAACTCTAGCGCTAAGCTGATACCCAGATCCGCGAGTGCAAACAAGTTCATATCTGTGTCAAGTGGCTGTCATACAATATTGTTATTCTATACTGAGCTGTATTTTGCGAACCTCTGATCTCTTTATTCACGTGGGACCACAAACGCTAACCACTTTTGGACGTCTTAACAGTTAAGGATTCTTTCGTGACGGAAGCGTTAATTTCACTCGGAATGGTAATTCTGTGTGATTTTGTGATCTTCTAACCCTTTAATACCGATTTTTAATTTTTCTATGAAGACAGACAGGCTAAAGTGTAGTAACTGGTGAGAATTTCGATCATTTGTATCACCCAACTAAATCGAGCTACGTCACTATCGTTAAGCTAAGATTGACTTACCGACTTACCAAGCGCCAACACTGTCAGTTTGATCGAGTTCTTGATATAGTAAAACCTCTGATTAGAGATATACTTTGTTCAGAGTCGGAAGTTTTTCAGATTTTTCAGATTTCAACTTTGGTTTACTAAAATTATGATAATCCTTCTTGCTATTATAACTTTAATTAAAGTCACATCATTTTGTAAGTTTTCTGTTTCGTTTTCGAAAAAAGAAATGCACGCAGAGATAGTAATAATGTTTGGGACATTTTTTAAAATAATACTGATAATTTGTACAAATGCTCTCAAGACTCTTGTAGTTACCTACTACAGAAATAAGCAGTTAGGCAATGCTACGTAGGGTACTACGTAAGGCTCTCAAAGGCACGTAATAATCTTCTTCAAATGGTACGAATTGTCGTATGGAATTTTCCATGCAAATATGTGTATCGGCACGAGGCCTTGTCCCCTAGAATCTAGATAAAAGCCTGTAGATGCTGTGACAGGCAACATCCGATGTCGTTGACTAAGAGCGCCAAATATTTATATTCATTTTTACCTCTTGATCTTTTTATTTTAACTAACGGTAAATTTACAGTTAGCGAAACAGTATTAAAGCTACTAAAATGAGACCATTGAGAGATAACAATAGCAACAGGTAATTATAGATGCATAGTACAACAATACAATGATGCATAATAGCATAAAAGATCAATTATGACCTAACCGTCTACAAAAACTCCCCGTGGGAGAGACATGCTGAACCATATGTAGACGCACTAGTTAGGCCTGAGTGAAACGGTTATATTGTGTTTCGCAGAGTGAGTGAGATATCGGAAGCCCTTATACGTGCCGCTTAAACGGCGTGAAAAGCCGGAAACACAACCTGTGCGCGGGCTGTGGCGGGTTGTTTAAGGGCGGCGGTATTCTCTTACCATATAGGAGACCCACCTGTTCCGTTGTCCGCTATAAAATAAAAGAGTGATCACATGAATTTTTTTAAGATGAGACACAATTGTATTAAACATATCGATATTCACAGCACGGCACGCTTCGTTCCACATACGACTAGCCCTAATAACATAAAAGTTCTGGTGATAGGCTGTCCTTGCTACAGGCATGTGTAGGAGGTTAGACCGCCGGAGGTATGTATGTGTAAGGAACACCTAGGCCAATCATATCTGTAGGTGTATTCCTTTAACTCTTTAGCTACTCTTTTCTTATTTTAATAACATTATTTGACATGTGAAAAAGTATTTGAGAATATTATAATTTGTTTAAAAGATCCAACTTTAGAAACCCAGTTTGCAAGTAGAGCCAAATGCATTACCAAGTACTAATGCCACGGAACATAACTCATTTAAAAACTATGTGTGGATTATATTCCGTAACACCCACAAACATTGCTAATATGGTGAACTCAGCAACGTGAGACGCCGCCCAGTTCTGAATGCGCGATGGGGCCTCCAAAAATTTTCTGATGTTCGCCTCCGATTGCTATACCTATACTCGTATATTCTTTGACATTATATACATACATTTTTTATGGTTAATCGGACAACGGAGCAGGTGGGTCTCCAATATGATAAGAGAACACCGAAGTCCATGGACAACCGCACCACAGTGCGCGCATTGATTGTGTTCCGACTTTTGTAAGGGCCTCCAATCTCGTCACTCACTCATCAAAACATAATATAAGTACCGTCTCAAGTTCAACTACTACTCAAGTTATTACATTAAGAAATTGCGTTAAATCGTTCATAAGTAGACGAGGCAGTTAAGACAGTAAGTTCTGTGTGACAATATTACAGCACGCTTTCCCCTTGTATTCGCAAGTCGTAAGGTCATTGGGAATCAGCCGATATGCAATAGAAGAGTATCAACGGTTGCTGTAAGTTAATCCTACTGTATTTCACGTGGTCCGTTGCAATGGTTCGGATCCAGCTGAACATGTACTAGCCGTGTACGGAAGCTGAAGTTATACTTTTGTCGTTGCATTCCAATCAAAAAGTCTACATCGTGTTTTCGACAAAATTTCTTCATGAATTTGTTTTGTTGATTGGGAATTTTTCACTTCCGTAAGTTACCTTTTTAATGGTTGTGTAAGTAAATTATATTTTTTGTTTCCTACGTTTTTGGTGTTACACCTGGTTCGTTTCTTGTACTCTTAAAGATGCTGTATACAACATTATAAAAACGTTTAGGTGAATTTGACAAATCTCTAAAATAGAAAACGTTATAAAATATCTTAAAGCTATACTTATAAACGTTTCTCCGCTGTATATAATATTTTAATCAATGTCAATCTCTCGCTGACCACATTTTGTTTCTTTTGTTTTACAACGACACAGAAGACAAGATAAGAAAAGATAAGATTTTCATAGTTTTACAGAGGTTAGACTTTAAATTAGTGGATAGAGACTGAGAAATTAGAAGCACTCACCCGGGGGAGAGCCATGCTGAAGCATTTGTGCCGCAGTGTTCTCTTACCATATAGGAATTTTAAAAAATGTTTATTGAGCTGTATTGATTTGCGAATGAAGGCCTGAATAGCTTATATATTGTAGGAAAAAGTCATAAGCTATGAATCACCTCCAGTTAAAACATAGTCTACGGTTAACTCAAATTTGAATGACGTTCATAATCACGTACGTTATGCTTTATGCATTAATTAATTTTGAAATTGAGTTTGGTAGTAGCACTATCAACTGAAATACATTCTGGTACATTCTATATAGTAGACACTTTTTAAAAAGTTCAGAGGTGTAAATGAACTTCAATTTGTTTCTTTTAAAATGAAGAAAGGAGTGAAATAACACCTCTCAATCGACACAAATTAAAAACTAGATTTAGTATTTAATTTAAAATAAATTTTTACCATTCTATATCGTCATTACGTTCTAAGATGACAGCATTCAAAACAAAATGACATTTCGTTCATTGACAGTGACGGCGGTAAGACAGCCAAATACGGAGTAAAAAAATACTAATTTCTTTACATACATAAATAACGGTTATTCTAATAAAAGCCGCCATTTTGTTTCTTTAAAAAGGCTTAATGCGAAGCAATTTAAATTCTGACATCACTCATCAGCCTTACTCCAATTTCTTTTCGCTTACAAAAACATTTGTCAACCTGTTTCTAATGAAGTTCTAAATTCTCTTTTTCAAGAATGGATTTCTTCTTAGTTCCTGTAGAATATGTTTTATAAAAAATAAGACTTTCATATAAGCACAAACAGATGTTTGAAATCTTTCGAAATGGTGTGAACCAATTAAATATTAATTATTACGCCATTTGGATGTGAGTACTTAGAAGAATTAAATTTCACTATGTTCTAGATCTTGTTATGAAGACTCATATTATTTCTATCTATATTAATACTGAAAATTCTAATGAGGAAACCTATCCAACAAAAAGTAATAATAAAATTGTTTTCTCTTCATAAAGCTATTAGAAATGTAAGTTCCATAGCAGGAGGTATTTATTAATATATAATGGAGCCGGCTTTGAATTGTCACTGTCAGGCCTAAGGGAAACATGACTAGCGCTTCGCGTTCAAAAATAACGAAGGAAAAGGCGTCGCTGCGTTCATTGTATGGCGACAATTAGCGATAATGATAAACATTTCTTTGCCGGTTTTGTGAAAGACATGTTGTTCGCTCAATTAGATTCATAAAACGTGAATTTGCGCCTCATAAAACATGCTCCCGTTACAGAATAAGATAATAAGAAGTAAGATTATCTATTTATTTTAAAAGCTCATCTGGGATAAGCGATCCTCCGCCCTTGTACCCTCCCAGCCCTTGCAGGGCAGCTCGTGAGTGTCCGGCCTTTAAGGAATAGGCACGCTTTTTTTTGAAGGTTCCTAAGTCGTATTGGTTCCGAAGTTAAATCAAAAGTACTCCTTGATTGGACATCTCGTTCACCAGAATAGTTCTGTTAACGGCGATATAGGAGTGGATCAAAGTAAAAAATATACATCGAATTTATAATCTCTTTTCGACCTTTTTGAGTTTCATTAAAATGCATACATATGTATAAAACCAGTGTACAGAAGATGATTTTAAAGATATCGTAATTTTAATTCAACGGAAAACTAACACGCAGCTCTTAGATCTAAGGTTGATCTTAATAAAGTAAACTTACGGATCAAACCGCATATTAATAAACTAATTCATTCAAGAGCTACTTGTAGTGTGTTCTTCTGAGTGAATGAATTTAAATTTAAATTTTAAAAATTGTTAACTTACCTCAAAAATGTTTTAAACATTATTAAATGTTTTTATAATATAATAAATAAGTAAAACTCTACTGTTTTTGTACGTGAATGAATGCTGATAAGGAGTCATATCACATTGAACTACGGGACAGAAACTAAATAGATAAACTTGGGCGCGCGAATTCTAGCAATCCTCGCGTAAGATTTTCAGTAGGTATCCTAGGAACTACCCATCATAAAATCTAATAAAAATTGATCTAAATTGCAGCGGTACCCATTTTTGACATCTCATTTACCAAAATAAGTCCACGGAACACAATAGAAGAGTGGAATAAGCCAAAAGTGCACTTCGAGTTAATAATTTTGTGGAGAATAGTGAAAATTATGCTTATTCCGGTGCGTAGTGCACAAGTATGTGCAGATGTCCCGTCCGATATTTTCAATTGGCTGCTTAAAATGCGAGCATATCAATTTGTTAATTGGTAATCGCATTACGGGAACGCCGAACAAATGTCTACCTGAAGGGAGCTTCTGTGATCCGTGCATTAAATCAGCGCGTCACTTTGTTTTTATTTTCGCTCTATCATTTCTCTCGTTGTATCGTTTCTAATTATTTTATATGATTTGCTAAAGCTAAATGTGTTGCTGGCTTTGTACTTCGTTTAAGCGACATAATTTCATAGGCCTCTGATTTCCTCACTTACTCAGCGAAACGCAGTACAAGTTTCATGCTGAGTATTCTGCGAGCTCGTGGTATCACTTCGGATGAGCCGGTGCAATTTGTGTTTCAGTATATGCTTTTTCATGGCTCTTCCACGGGAAAAAATATCGGATCATATCTAACAGAAGTGTTTCAATACTCAACATGTACCCAACTAAGGGTAAGAAAAGCTTATCTAAATTATTGGTAAAGTTCATAAAAGTTATTAGACTTAGATTTAGTTTATCTGTTACGTTTTGTACTTATTTTGATTAAGAAATTGTTAAGCCGTATATATAGGCTTTCTAATGATTCAAGCCTTCTTACAGCTGCTGTAATCAAAGACGACACATTTTAATTGAATTGTGTATTCATGGAATATCTAAGTACTCGTTCTTACTGTGGTTAGGGAATTCGAACAAGGTAGTGAAACCGAAATGTTTACAAATTTCAAATGTCTTCTTAATATTAATATTTCTAACTAGCTGCCGGCTTACCATAAACTTGGCTTATTTTGCTCAGAAAGATTCCAACTTTGTATGGTCATAATTTTAAAATAGATTTTATATTTTTTTAATATTAGAAACATTTTTTAAAGTTAAATTACCTTTGTTTGTTGAGAGCGTATTATAGGTGTAAATATTAATTAATTAATTAACAAAATATTTAAATATAAAGAAAATTACAATATACTTTTAATGTGTTTCCATGGCAACCGCACGAGAGAATAGATAAGAAATAGTTTCGATATGACATTTCCTCGTGCCACACGTTGAAAAGTGCGTGCGTGCAAAGCAGCGGTTGTAACGAAACCAAACTACAACGAAACATATTGTGACAATTGTTTGTCTATACTACTCACCAATGCAGAGGAAGAAGAGCAACTTCAAAACATCGGCTGACGGTCAGCCGGCGGCGACGGCCGCTCGGTGACCGTCCAACATGGTGGTGACACGCGAAAAGAAATACCACTTGAATGTGTCTTTACAAACGCCAATTACAAGCAATGGCCTATTTCGAAACGGCGCGTTCCCGTTAGCGGCGACACGAGTTGATTGCGGGGAAATGGGCTTTTCCGACGAGCGAGCTTTCACGAGGCCGAGCTCGACTGGCGCTCACTTTGGGCGGGCGGCCGCGCTCTCGCCCTTCGCCCCGCCCACCCTCCGATGCCTTCGCATTTCTCGCATTCTTTCATACACTTTGAATGATGTTTGAAGTGTTCGTCTGGGCTTTGACGCTGCTGATGCTGATCTAATCTGTCTCTAACTTTATTATAAAACAAATCGTACGGGCGTGTCACGAATGCTAACTGCCGTTTGCCTGTGGCCTTACAGACGGCGAATAAATACAGCATTTAAGACTAAACCGGAGGTACTTATGTTCAGAACAAACGCGGGTGACGTCAGCTGAATAACATGAAAATTGATTAAAACTTTATTATGAGTAATTCGAAATAATTTTAATGTTTCGGGTAATAATGATATAGCAATCATAATTTACAGAGATTGGAGGATTTAATGAACACGTTTTTAGTGTTTTCGTTTAGTTATTAAATCCTGAAATTAACGGATATTTCAAAATTAAAATTATTGAAATCGGCCAAGCTGATCTCAAATTTTAAGTTAGTGTTATTACACTAACTTTGTATATTTACAAAAAGGTCTTTTCAATATTCAAACGGCTTTTGTACAGGCATACATATGTAGTTAGCACGTACGAGTTCTTCTCGTATACTAGTCTTGGCGTAGGCCATGATTAACTAACTTAATCCTTATTAGTTATGTTATACTTCTTTTAAAACTCCCCCGAAATTAATCGAGCGACTTTTATTAAATTCAATGTGCATCTGTGTGGTCTATCAAAAAAAAATTCTACAAAGTTTTTAAGATTCAGTATTAAAAAATACACTCAAATATAAACATTCACTCTTATACCGCTGGTTAATAATACTTATAGGACAAGACAACATTTGCTGGGAAATGTAGGCTTCGTGAAATATTTTTGAATACGTACCGCTGCTTTGCATAAATTTCCTCTTTCCTGAAACCTGAATTAAAAAAACTTTCCAAACCTTTCATAATATAATATTCTGTTTCGAACGGAGTTTTTTAAATTCTAACGAAACAGCGTTTCCAATCTATTTTGACTCGCAGGTAACGTCCTATTGCCAACTAATTTAATACAAATTGGCTTTGCTTCGTCACTTACTCGCCCGAATTTTGATTTATTTTCATATGGAGGTAACTAACACAAGACAAACATAAAAGCTCTTCTGAACGTTGGTTGTTTTTTTTTTTACATAGCTGCCAACGGAGCGGGTGCAACGCCGCTATTTTTTTATCTATTTATTATTATTTATTATTTATTTATCTATGTTGCCGGCTTTTTATGTCAGTACGGTACACATACAAGCTACATCTGTTAAATTGGCTGTATTTATTATTTTGTATTAATTATTTCTTGTTTACCCAAAAAATGTGTAAAATTGTTAGAGTATTTGTGGGAACAGATAAGATGACTGCCAAGAATTATGCTAGAAGGTTCAAAAAAAAGGAAACAGAGCCTTATATCAGAATGTATATATTTTTAAATTTAAACAGTATAACTTTATGGCGTGAATATTTATCTATCAAAGTTCATCATCTAAAGGTATTTAGTTTACACTGTTTATTTTGTAGTACGAAACCTCTCTATATTGTCATCAGTAGAGGCGGCCACAAAGTTTTGTTTTATATTTAATTATTAAACAAATGCTTAAACCCCCAGTACCAAAGAGGTGCAGATGGATATCCAGGTATCATGTATTTTCAAAAAACTTGGAACAATTCACTTTCTTGAGAGGCAAACTTTACTTTTTTTATTTATTTTTATCACAGTACAGTCAGTTTATTAACAAATCAATCCATTTACAGTTTTTTATAATTTGTAAATCGCTATTGAAATTTTTTTTTAACGTAATTTCCATAGTTAGATTAAATCTTTCTGTTGAGTTTTGGGAATATGATTGAAATGTAGCACCTGCACGGAAACAGTTAAATGTCGAAAGTAGTTTTCAACAAAGCCAACCTCTGTTCTGAACAAATAGCAATTTCTTGCATTCAAAACAATACACGTGTGAGCATGAAACAGTTGAAGTTGACTCAAAGTTCCCCTTCGCAGCAGTAGGCCACGGCGCGGCGTCACAGTTGGAAACAATCAAACACATGAAACGGACTTTTCCATTTGTATAATTACTTGCTGTTTCGTTTTTCATTCGAAGCAAGCGAACTACACTCCGCCTTATTTACGCTACGCCAGTTCCTTCAATTATTACATTTAGAGGAATTTAAGACGATTTTCAAGATTCCCATATGTTAATTTCATAAGAATGCTTCATGAATAGTTTGAAACAAGAGGCAGCCTAAAAAAGCTGCCCATGGACATCCTAGTTGGCGGAAGCTGTAAAAATATTATCATTCTCTTTTGAAGTAGGTTATATAAGTATTGCTTCGGAATTACATCTGAGTCAGCTATTTCCAATGACCGGTCCACAAAATACTTTATAAAACGCCCATAGCTGGGCGACAACATAGAGGTGGCATGAAAGGTTTTTTTTTTGGTAAGAGAGAACCGCCGCCTATGGACAACTGCGTTGCCGGCTTTTTACACTACTTGCACAGTATGACTTAACAGGTCTCCGACCACTCACTCAGCGAAACATAGTGCAAATATTACTTCTCACTGGTATTCTGTGAAGGCGTGGTGTCACTCCGAATGAGGCGGCTCATTTATTGCATCAGCATGACTCTCCCACGGATAAGACACTGCTAAGACACTGTCAAACACTTCCAAAAACCGAATAAATTATATATTTTTATTCAGACCAGCACGGGGATCTGTCTCGTTACCACTCGCTTCGTGATAGACTTGTTAAACCACTTAGATACTAGGCTCTCAAAAAATCACAGAACATTCACCGTGATAAACGCAGTATAAGATGTAAAGAGAATAGAAAGATGAACAAAAATCTCAAACAGATAACCATCTCAAATAAATCATCCAGGTCGTCCGATGGCGCACCCATACGAACGTCTACCAACGGTTTATCATCTCAACTCCGAAACCGTCATAAAATCAGATTATGAATTGTTCATGTTTAAGTATTTGTTCCGCAAACAGTTGTACTTCTACCCGTAACATTAGACATGATAAACTCTGATAAGAAAATGTAAAGATTTTATATAAGAAAAACATTTAAGCACTGGCTGCCCCACATAGTTTGGTCTATCAAAAGTTATTGTTTTCATAGACTCTATTGATTGTATAGGAAAGATTTGTTTTTTACCAATTTCTTTGACATTTTTATTTACTGTCTGTTAATAAGAATATTTCTTGTGCCTTAACGTAAATATTACTTAAAAGTTAACCGAATTGGTCAAATCTTTCATGAGTTTTACAATCACCCATACATTCTTTTTTCTTTATATGATAAAATTCATAACCAATAGCAGTTGATCATAACACCGTCGAAGTGAGACCGCGTCCTTGTCCGCTTACAATAAAAAGCAAGGGTGTGTCAATTGTAAATTTAGAATCCATGGCACTGGTAGCCCGACTACATCGAGCATGCTACATCGTGCTTACTATCAAAGCTTTCGAAGACTGACAGCAGAGTTGGGTGGCGCGCGGCGATGGGCGCAGCTATGCCGTGTTCAAATACACTTGCCGACTTGTTACATCTACTTTACGCGACTAATCTTTTACTTTACCCGTGGGAGACAATGCTTTTTATGCAACATATATAGAGTAATAGGTAATAGATACATATGCTGAGGCACCTATTGAATCGGCCCGCCCTTAATGAACTTGTACTGTGTTTCGCTGAGTGAGTTAGGATATCGGAATTATATCTCCCTTGAAATTATATGGCTTAAGCGGTGTAAAAGGGTAAAAGCCTGAGCTGTGGCGTAGTTGTCCAAGGACGGCAATGTTCTCTTACCATATATGCAACACACGTGCTCTGTTGTCCCCTATACTATAAAAAAGAAGCAGATAGTTCCCATGAAGTGGCTTTTTCATTTTTTATTATAATCTAACTAAATAGCAAAATTACTTACTTAGTACGAATCGATTCCGATTCGTACTCTGAACTGTCACAGTTATCATTCTAAAAAACAACAAAAAACAATTCAAAAGTACTCCAACAGTCAAGTACAAAGTTTGTTTTTTTGCTAGAATTTCTTGTTCAATGGTCATCTTATCAAACTATTGAATACACGTCCGCACTATCGCGTGCTTATAAAATCCAATAATAACGTCGAGAGCGTGTTCGAAGAAAAAGCCACTCAGCCGCCGCATGAAGAGACTCCGAAGCTAGCTCTGTGAGGGAGGGTTACTCGGAAACAATGCTCGGAAATCTCAAATCAGCTCGGCTTGGCATATGTGCGGCTCTCGTTGTGGGGAAACCTTCATTTATGAGGGTGGAATTCTATTTGTAGGGAATGACTATAGATTTACTGGATAGATTTTTATGAAACTTAGTATGGATGCACCTCACAACTGCTATCAACTCATAGGCTGGCCTTTTAATAAGCTTTATCCGACTTTAAAAATGGAGGGTATTGTTTGAGTGACTTTTAAATTAATATCTAAAAATGAAAATTCTCAAAAACTAAAGTCCATTAAATAAATAATACAAAAAAATATTGTATTTTATAGAGAACTTTGATTATGTCAAAATAATTAAATGTATTCATCACAATTCTTTAGTTGTGATATTTTTGAACATAGAACTTTAAAATGAGATTTTTTTAATAATATAAAACGTGACAGGGTTTTTATTATCATGGCGCCAAAAGTTCTTTATTCGTTTGGTTACAATATCACAAACCTTTTTTTGCTTATAAAGTTTTCTTAATTAACAATGTTAGCGGGATAACCTCCGCCACGAACAAAAGCTAAGTGGCTCAGCCGTTAAGCAAATGTGAACGGAGAAGTAACTCCGGGCGGCCCCGCGACGAAAGCTCTTTCTCGGGGACTGCAACTCGTCCAACGCTTTTCACTGCTAACCTGTCCGCAAAGCATTTGCGAAATCTGCATTCTGCTAATGCCAGCCGTGCTTTAAAGTATTTCTCGAAATTTTCATTCGGGTAATTTTTTAATAAAAATAGATTCCTTTAGGATTTCACATTTCTGAGGTTAACTAATTTTTTTATCCTATAGCGGGCAACGAAGCAGATGGGTATCCTGTATGGTAAGAGAACGCCGCCGCCCATTGGCAACCGCGCCACGGTTCACGCATTGGTAGTGTCGCCGGATTTTTACACCGCTTAAACAGCTCTTCTCCGATATCCTTACTAAATAAGTTCTTAATGAAATTATAATTCTTCGGAACGGGATTCTAACCCGATGTCTCTCGCTTCATGGTTCACTTTTACAACCTTTAAGCTACGAGGCTCTCAATAATCACAGTATGGTATTAAATAAGCTGTTTTGAATCGAATACTCTGAAGTTCAAAGGAAAAAAGTTAACGCAAAGCTAATATAAAATTAGACGAATATTTTGATACAGAAAGATCAAAGACATGTAAATGCTGAATAGACACAGCCTAGTGGTATCACTCTGGAGAAGCCGGCCCAAGTATGTATGTCAGACCAGAAGACACTTGTTCTCATGTTTAAATAATAAAATGGAATAATAAATAATAATATCCTAGATTAGCATTTTGACTAGAATTTTAAAAAATTATAAATTAAATTAAAAAATTAGATTGTTGACTATTGTAATTTGACCGTATAGCATAACAATCATGCAACTGTCAGATCCCAATCAAAAAGGGACACCTCCTCTGCCGTCAGCTGTCATAGATATCATCGCAAATTTAACACAGGAGGGTATAACTGAGGGCATAATTTATTATAGATTACGGTATTAAGCTATGTCAACTTCATAATTGTGTGAACGATTCCATTCATATATGTACATTAAATTTAAGTAGATTAATAAGGGTTATGTTCGATAAATTTGTTGATTAGTTATACAATACTATGCCATACAATTTACTTTTTGTTAATGCTAAAAAGCTATGGTTTGGGAATATTTTGTCATACAGGTTTCGAGTATGATACAGACTCTAGCTCTCTCAAAGGTTTTGTCATGTTCGAGAAATGTGTTTGTGTATTACTTTAAAGATTTATTGTACCGTTTTGAGAGAAAAAAAAGAGAAAAAGAGTTTCTTTTAATTATTATTAATTATTTATGATTTAACATCTCTTTCAAAATCAACGACATTGCGGCATTCAAGTTTATTATGAAAAATAGTCTAATGCGAAGATAAGTAACACTACAGATAAGATAAATTACTCGGAACATTTCGCAACTCTGCTAGCAGTACTAATCCGTGCACTAATTATATTTATTTCTTACTATAATATACATATTATAGTGGAAGAGACAACGGAGCAGGTTAGTCTCCTCTATGGTTGGAGAACACCGCCGCCCACCACATCTACATTTTTAAGGGCCTTCGAAATCCTCACTCACTCAGCGTAACAAAGTAGAAGTACCGTTGCAAGTACAACTACTATTTCACGCGGAGTATTCTGTGAGCCTGTGGTAACACTTCGGACGAACAAGCCCAATCAGCACGATCGCATATGGTTCAGCATGGCTCGCCCACGGGTGAAATTCTCGCAATTTGGATGACACTTAAAATACAATTGAAGAATCCCAATCAGAAAAGTTTTGTGTTATAATCTATATTAATCTACACTAATTAATAAAAGTAACAATTTAAAGGTTCGAAAGGAAACGACATTTAATAAGATCAATCACAGAGTAATTGCAGAATTATAAAAGTCACTATTTCAATAAATTATGTCATCTTCTTATAAATATCTTTTAGAGTATAGAAGTGATAATTTTTGAATTAATAGTTTTATAGCACAGATTAATAACGTAAGAGAAATTAAAGATGACTATCAAATACAAGAACTAATCACCAAAGAATTGAGATTATATACAAAAGTAATCACATTTATTAAAAATAACCTTAATATATGTACCGTATCTTTTAGTAGTAAGCGTAGTATCTACGCATCTGTGTGATATTAGAGGTCCAAGGAACGAGTCCCATGGGAAACAATTTTGAATTGGCAAATAAAATAGTGGAACAGATCAAGAGGTCCACCACCGCACATAGGTACTATGCCAGATGGGCCATGGTCATACCTCTGAAGGCATTATTTTCGAAACAAATTATAAAGAATCAAATTTAGTTGTCAGCAAATATATGATGTTTAATCGCCGTACAACTATAAAAAAAGATAAAAGTCAGCAAACCATAGTTGTTCACTGAAATGTCGAATAAAATAGGAGAACATATTTACCTCCACCGTTGGCAAAACGTGGATACCAAATGGTATGTCGTCTTTTAATTTCCTGTGCTCGGCTGCAGAGAGCACCGCGCTCTACATTCACTATACATACACTTACCTGAAATGGAAAATATTCAATTAAAACACACTTTAGTCAAAGAATAACTTTAACCAAGTTGGAAGAGCCTTGTTGAAACACATTCTGACGCACTACCACTGGCTCACACAATACTCAGCATGGAACTTGTGCTGCGTTTCGCTGAGTGAGTGAGGACATTAGAGGATCGTGAAATTCTGCCGCCCGGAGTGTGCGCGGTTGTTCATGGGTGACGATGCTCTCTTAGCATATAAAGACCGTGCTCCGTTGTCCGCTATACAATAAAGATTACATATAAAATAAACTGTGCCTTACGTTGATTTGTTATTGCGAATTATTTGTTATTGAACATCACCCATGTTTAATATTACATTATTATAAAATTCTCAGGGCAGTCCTCACACTTACGGCATGTTGGGTTCTCGAAATACCTGATTTAAATCGTAACGATTAAGTCGAGAACTGTACTTAAAAATGCAACCAAGGGTGTGGTTTTTTATTTTTTTGGAAAAATGTCTATTATCGCTTAACTAAGCGACACAGAATTTTTTTCTTATTATTTCAAGAACTGGATTATCTTTTAGTTTTGGGACATTTAATAATAAATAATAAAGTGTGTAAGTATTAACTTCTGTCCAGGTAAATTATCTCTTGTATCGATCGTTAACAAAAAGGTAAATCGACGTATTGTTTTTTTATATTGTATAGCGGGCATTGGCGCAGGCGGGGTAGTAGGATGACAAGAGATCACAGGTACGCAAGGACAACCTCGCTTAGCTGGTGTTTCCAGCCTTTTACGCAACTTAATTGCTATATTTTCAATTGCCTCCGGTATCCTCACTCACTCAGCGAAACACTAACACTTCGTGCTGGCCGGCCCAATTGTTGCGCACGGACATGCTTCGGGCATGACTTTCTCACGAGTGAGATAGAGTTAAGGCGCTCATCCGGCTAATGCCTTTCCAAATTTCGAATGAATTATAAATTGTTACTCGGACCGAGGAATGAACCCGTAACAAGCTACGACTTTCTCAAAACGACACTCATATTCGGTATTTTTGGTTAACAATTAAATATTTGCGCACCAATTCAAAGCTCGTCAGATGAAGTTCGGTGTTAATTGAATAATGTTACATTACTTGCGTATACAATATCATTAATAGTTCCTAAACCAGTGTTTCTCGCCTACCCCCGGCTAGAGGAATCGACAGCAATAAGCTTCATCTGCCGCTCAGCAACAAGATGGCTGTCGAAAGTCGCGGGCCCACGGAACCAACGCCCAAAAAGAGCCCCGCATTGTGAGGAAAGCCCCGCACCGATGGTGATAATCGCCAATAATAAATCCGAGTAAACATTTAATGACACCTCACATTATCGCGTTCATATAAAACTTCTTTTTATCACGTGTAGAGCTAAACCTTGGCACAAGCAATATAACACTTGTGTGTCGCGCAGGGCTACCTCTCTCGCTTTGCATTCATCTTTTTTTTCTACCTTAGCGGACACGGAGCAGGTGGCTCTCTTTTATGGCAAGAGAACACTGCCGCCCATAATCAACCGCGCCACAGTCTGCGCTTGCTGTGATGTCGGCTTTTTAAATCGCTTGAGCGGTATAATTTCACGGTCCTCCGATATCCTACTAAACAAGTACCGATAGCCACGTCGAGCCCTTCCAAATACCGACTAAATTATTATACATTCTTAGTTTGTTTTTAGTCCTATGCCTTACTCTCCGAAGAGTTTGGCATTCTACAAAAAGCAATGTAACAGATAGGCAGGGCCGTAGCCCTGTACAACAGGCATGAGGGCCTACTATACTGTCGAAAGTATAGAATATGGTGAAACGTTGAAGCACAGTTAACGCCTTTTAGTCGAAGAGGGGACTTAACGTCGTCGTATTAAGCCAGGACTAATTTTCCGTTTTCCGACTCTGAGCAAAGTCTTTTCTATAGCTTGCTGAGCGACCCTGAGCTTTGAGATGAGGCCGATGGTGAGAGACCACATCTCCGCACCTATATATCCCTTTTTAGTAATAGTTTCATTACACTTTTAATATAATAAGACATATTTTTCAATTTTTTTCTTGATAGTGATGATGAGGTTCTCTCTAAATGAGGTAGTCCCTAACGGCTCTACACTGTCGCTAGTAAT